>JADBJO010000166.1:722500-762500 GCA_016801955.1 Conus betulinus
AGGAAATTGCAGATGAGTATTTTATATGCACAGTGACCTCAGCTTTGCTCACTCAGGTCACGAAGTTTGATCATGTGATCATAATATTATGACTGTGCCCCGTGATTGGTTGCTTTTGGGGTCAGCTTCTGACGGGTCATATCAAGAGATTTGTTTACGCGAAGGTGCTGCAGAGAAGCGAGAACACTGTGCCTCATGTATCGATGACTCGCAGTGAAAGGCGAGACTGATGCAATACAGTCTTGTGTATTGCCCCTTGTCTTGCTGTCATTCGGGGTTAGTTTGAGCTGTGGCTTTACACGGCCACAGACGTCATTGCAAACAAAAGCACGCATATTCACAAAAATTGCTCCAGGCACACATTCCTGAGTGCGCGTCAAGGTATGCGTTTCTGTACGCAATTACAAGGTGCATTTTTGCACGCAAATGTGTCCGCGCATACACACACACGCGCGCGCGCGCACACACGCACGCACACGCACGCACGCACGCACACTGACCGACACCTGTTACTGTTGTTGGTTCTTGCTGCTTGTTCTTCCTCTCTCCTGCCCCCCACCCCCACTCCCCACCACTCACACTTCTCTGTCTCCCCCCCTCACTCCCTCTGTCTGTCTCTCATTTAGTCCTTCCCCACTGCCAGTGATCCGAACAGGACAGAGAATCTCATTTAGCAGGCCCATGCTAACTGCAGCCACTCTCCCTCTAACATGATTTGTTCAAGTATGCGTGCATATGTGACGTGTGTGTGTGTGGGCATGTGTGTGTGTGTGTGTGTGGGGCATGTGTGTGTGTGTGTGTGTGTGTGTGTGTAAAAGATCAGAATGCATTGGATCAGAAAACAACCAGAATGGTTAGCAAATGAAACGGACAAGTTGGTATATTACAAACTATTTTTGCCCTGAAGTTGGAGTCTTGATGAGGAAGGAAGCTCTCTGTTAAAGAGACATTGTTTAGTAGCTAGGGGTTCTCAGTAGGAGGCCCTCAGCATTGAAGGATTGTTGCATTCCTGAACAGTCAGCAGGAAAGAATAATTTGGTTTGCTCATGAACAGTGAGAACTCTGTTCATTGGCAATGTGGAACGCTTCTGAAGAAAGAGCTTTCAGTCACTTAAGTGGTGTTGCGGTATAACCTGGACATTGAAGAGCTACACATTCAGTTACTTTCCAATACTAGATTTATTCAAAATGTCAGTCTTTCCCATCGCGGATGTGTGTAAATGTGTTCCTATTCATTGTTTAAAACTAGTTTTGTGTGTGTGTGCGTGCATGCGTGTGTGTACGTATATGTGCACATGTGCGTGTATGGTTACGTGCGTGTTTATGTACGCGTGTGTGTGTATGTGTGTGCTAGGGCCATGACCAGCAATTTTATTCTGTACCTGCCAGTCTTGGTACCATGAAAGGGCTATGTTCTCATGCGTTATCTCAGAATGAGATGGCTTGTCTGAGCATTTAATGCCAGATTCTCGGAAGTCTGTGCTTCCTAACTGTAGAATTTTTTTTTTTTAACTGTCAGCTTGCTTTGGATGGTAATTATATTAGCTTTGTTGGCATTGTTGCTATAAAGCATAAGTGGGTTGGCAGTTCAGCTGAAAGGCTGGGCAGGAGAGTAGATTCACTTCTCTGTTTTCATGATGCATGGAGTGACTTACTGGGTGAGAAATGGATATCTGCAGGAGAATGTGTAATAGTTCTAGTATGTTATAAATATAGATGTGCAAAGAGAAAAGTAGCAGTGTTAACAGAAATCTAACGGTTCTGCACACTTCTGCAGCATACAAAGGCCATTGGATGAAAACCACTCCTTCCCCTCTCTCCCTACCCACCTCCTGAAAATGCACCAATCTGTTAGAAAAACAAAAAAGTTTATATTCAAAAGTGGGTTTTGAATTAAAAAAAATTCTTTTAGCATATATGTGGTTCTGCTGATGCTGGTAATGGTCTAGTTGCCTTTGCAAAAATGCAGTCAGAACAGATCCTGTTAGAAGTACTAGGGCTTACCACAGGGTCTGTGAAAGATTCATCAGACCAGTTGGACTGATCAGCACTAATGTCAAGAGTAATCAGTTATGAACTAGGCGAGTGTTACAAAAAAGCGCCCAAAACAGAAGCGCCAAGTCCCTCCCTATATACCAGACTGAGAATGCTGGGACAGCAGGGGGTTGTGCACTCGTACAATCACAGGGTGCTATACCACCAGGGACCATGCAAGCCCTACTCCCATGCAGGGTCCAATGGAATTTCCTGGTGGAAAGTTTTTTTTTTTTTACTTTCATTCAAGGTTGAACAAGACTTGGCAGAAAGGCAAGTTACAAATAACCCATGGTTTTAAGCTGTGGCTCTTTTGAGTGCAGAAGTTTTACTTGTATACCCAAATTCCCCTCCCCCTCCCCTGATTGCACAGTTGCGATACCGTTTTTTTTGCCCCCCCCCTATCATTAGCCCTGCCTCTTCACCTCCATTGTTAAGGTTTTTTCCCATTGTCACCCCAAGCCAGCCTAACACCCTCCCCTCCCTCCTGCCCCCTCTGCCCCCCACCCCCCTTCCCCCCATCCCCCCACAAGATGCCAGCATCTTCCTATATTCCAGTGCAGACAGTAGAATATACAGATTTGCAAATAACTGCAGACATCATAAAAATTTCTGGCACTCAGTTGGTATTGATCGACTGATGGAGGTTTGGATTCACAGCTCAGACTGTCCCCACCAACCCTCAGTACCCAGATTGTTCCCATTGACAGCATGGACCATCCCATATCATTACAGTAGTGCTTGGTAGGTGTTAATGCGCAGCTGGAAAAAAAGAAAAACTTCTAGACCAGTGACAAGTTAAAATTTGTTGTGACAGAAAATTTTCAATGCCATCCACTGCACTGGATAAAACCTGAAATTCTATTATCCCTGCCCAACTTACATTCCATATCATGGAGTTGTGAGCTTACAGTTATTTATGCACAACAGGTTCAAGTCAAAATGTTCTTTCTGCTCTTATGCTTGATTTTTCTTTTATGTGGCCTTGAAATTTATAACTGTTTCTGTTTGTTTAAGTGAATTTTGAGTCAGACACTGGAGTTATTTAAGTAAATAAGCGGACAGATGGACTTGTATTAATTGCGACAGCCCTGATGTGGCCCTTTGCGGTCGGCTGGGCTATAAGCAACATTATCTTATGAATTGCAAAAGCAGCCAGTGACCTTTTTTTTTAATCTGCTCTCTTGTATCTGGGCAAGAAAGATACGCATAGATTTCCTGCGACAACACGACACTACCAGAGTGAAAAGATTGACAAAAGCTGTAAAAACAAAGTGTGGTATTGTGGCTGGATTGGAAAGAGAACGATTTACCAATCAACTCATGTTGTTACAGTATGGAAGAAGCTTAGAGGATTTCTGTTCACTTTGTTGTGTTTAGGTAATAGTGTGTAGGATAAAGGATGTGGTGGATGGGTGCTAATAACTGAGCCATGCTAAAAAAGAAACACAGTGGGAGAAGAGGGGGTGGGGTGGGGAGTGGATGAGAGATTGGTTACAGAAATTCAGCCAACTAGATTGTAGACTATTGTGTTTAGTGTCATTTTTGTTGTTGTTCTCTTTGGAGCAGAGGGTAGGAATGGTAGGCAAGAGTGTGCAGTGGACATAAAAGAGGGAAGGGGACCTACGGGTGGGGATCCTGAGACCCAGCAGGATTTGGGGGGGATTTTTGCTCCTCCTCTGGGATCCTTGAGGGATTTTAAAAGAAATTTTCCCATGCTTTTTGGAAATCTGTTAAAATGAGATGTGTGTGTGTGTGTGCGTGTGCGTGCGTGTGTGTTTGTGTAAGAGAGAGAGAGGGAGGGAGAGAGAGAGAGAGAGACATTCATATAGGAGCTGACAGACTCCAAATCAGAGGAGCTGAGGGCCCTGATATGGCCTTTCATGATTGGCTGGGCTGCAACTAAGCTGGCATGGGTTGAATTGAAAATTTAATGTTTCTCCAGAGTATACTCACCTCTGCTTAACTTGGTATGCTGTAGATAATTGCAGAGAGATCAAAGACAGGGGTAGGTAAAGGGGGGGGGGGGGGGGGGGATATTTCAGGCCTGCAGGGGACACTTTTGGCTGCTGACTGTTCAGACTGTCCTGTGAGAAGGGTTTGGGAGTGGGGGTGGAGGTCATGGGGTAGTGGGGGTGGTGGTAGAGGTCATGGGGCGAATCTTTAGCCTAAACTGTCTGCCATGGACAATTGCAGAGGACACTTGGGGCTGCTGGCTGTTCAGACTGTCCTTGGGGGGGGGCGGGGGGGGGGGGGGATTTGGATCTAAGGGACAACATGAGCTAGCCTAAACTGTTCCACTATAGACAGTGTGTGCTAGCATGTCTCAGCAGCTTTTGCTGTCTTGGGATAGCCTGGACTGGGGCCACAATTTAGGCTGGGACAGTGGTGTTCATATTTTGCATTCACGGCCGTCTTAGGTGGACAGGTTTGGTATGGTGGGCAAATTTGGTAATTTCAGTAGTGAGTCTGCTGGCAGCTGTATATAACTTGTTATATGTGAGTGTGTGTGTGTGTGTGTGTGCATGTGAGTGGATCACTGGATGCATAGGTGTATATCTGCAAGAATCAGGAACTCATTTTCACTGTAAAATATCGTGTTAGATTAACTTTTGTAGGTTGGTTTTTCTTTCAAATATCACAGATATTGAAGCATTTAATGAATCAGATGACCAAAGTAGC
Organism: Conus betulinus; assembly: GCA_016801955.1. Classification (NCBI taxonomy): domain Eukaryota; kingdom Metazoa; phylum Mollusca; class Gastropoda; order Neogastropoda; family Conidae; genus Conus; species Conus betulinus. The sequence goes on from JADBJO010000166.1 coordinate 727,217, forward strand.
ACATTGTCTTAATTTTTACCATGGGAATGTCTCCTTTTTCTGTATATTGTTCAGTGTGCGTGTGTGTGTGTGTGTGTGTGTGTGTGTGTGAGTGTGTGGTGTGTGTGTGTGTGTGTGTGTGTGTGTGTGTGTGTGTGCATACTGTACTGGCATATTTAGTTGTTAATACAGATTTTTCCCTCTGTCCATTTTAGGGCATTGTGTGTGTGTATCTGTCAGTGTCTCTGTGTATAATTCAGACTTGATGCTTGCTTACTTTTTTCCTTCTACTTTTCAGGTGGAGCAGGTGGAAAAGGTACTTGGGGTCGGCCAGGTGAAGTTATCGATGAGGAGGGAAAAGCTGTGGATTCACATGATCCTAACTATGATTCTGATAGTTTAGTAAGTGTCGTCTTTTGCTGTATATCTAGTTCAGCAAGATGCATGTGTGTGCACACATATGTGTGTGCATGCATATGTGTGTGTATGTGTGTTTGTGTGTGTGTGTGTGTGTGTGTGTGTGTGTGTGGTTTATCTGAATGGTTGTGCCGTATTGGGTTTCCTAATTACTGTTGTAAGCGAAACCCTTGTCACTACTTCTGGCAAAAAAAGTCATTTTCTCAGATTTCTTCACATATCCAGTATAGATCTGTGAGAGAGATCCTGATGGCTTTTGGGCTGTAAATCAAACCTTTTTTTATTTGCGTAAACCAGAGATATGCTGCTTCGAAGAACCCCCCTACCCCATCTTTTTAATGCTTTTTTGTTGTTTTTTTTTTTTGCTTGTGTTTGGGCATGATCCAATCTGATTTTCCATCACTCATTTCCACCATGTTGTTTTCTTGCCTCCAGCGTACGTTTTTGCTTTCCTCTTACCAACGTGGTGACAGCCCTGATATGGCCCTTTGCGGTCGGCTGGGCTATAAGCAACATTACCTTACCTTACCTTCCCTTACCAAGGAAAAGATGTCGATTAGAATATAGTGTTTGAGTCTGTTTTTTTTTTGTTGGAAATAATTCAAGATGTCATACACCTTTCAATTTGAGGATTTTACAAAGCTTCAACATGCAGAAGCGGGTGTAAGAAACCAGCTGAGACTACAATGGCTTAGAGAAGGTGAAGAGATTAGAATGGCACAGAGAAGATGAGGCTGCCCATGGCACATAGTTTTGAAAAATATTTGTCCACACCTCAGAAGGGTTTAGAGAAACATAATTTTGCATTTGTTATGCCTCAGAGGTCTCAGCATCTGAGGAACATTGCACACCAGCTCCCCCATGGTGGGATGTTGCCCCTACACACCTGCAGATCTAGGCAGACCCTCAACCCAGGCATTTTTTCAGGTTTTTGAAATTTCCAAAAATCCTCCTTGTTAAGAACTTGCCCTTTACAGTTTTAGAGTACAGGTACACAGGACATGGATATCACCATATATACACTTTAGAGTACAGGTACACACCATATACACGTTAGAGTACAGGTAAACAGGACATGGATCACCATATACACTTTAGAGTGCAGGTAAACAGGACAATGATATTACCATATGCATGTTAGAGTGCAGGTACACAGGACATGGATATCACCGTATACACTTTAGAGTACAGGTACACAGGATGTGGATATCACCATGTACACTTTAGAGTACAGGTAAACAGGACATGAAATATCACCATATACACTTTAGAGTAAGGTACACAGGACATGGATACCACCATGTATACTTTAGAGTACAGGTACACAGGACATGGATACCACCATATACACGTTAGAGTGCAGGTACACAGGACATGGATCACCATGTATACTTAAGAGTACAGGTACACAGGACATGGATACCACCGTGTACACTTTAGAGTACAGGTACACAGGACATGGATATTACCATATACACTTTAGAGTACAGGTAAACAGGATGTGGATATCACCATGTGTACTTTAGAGTAAGGTACACAGGACATGAATACCACCATGTACACTTTAGAGTACAGGTACACAGGACATGGATACCACCATATACACGTTAGAGTGCAGGTACACAGGACATGGATATCACCATGTATACTTTAGAGTACAGGCACACAGGACATGGATACCACCATGTACACTTTAGAGTACAGGTACACAGGACATGGATATAACCATATACACTTAAGAGTACAGGTAAACAGGATGTGGATATCACCATGTACACTTCGAAATTTAGGGGTCAGCTATGAATTCAAGGTACACGTTGTGACATGGAATCAGATTATTTATGGACTGACTGACTGGTAAATATTACTAGTATTGTTAATTCTGCAGGGCTTAACCCCCTCCGCCCCCTCCCCTCTGTAATTCTGACATTGGAAACACTTGCCCGCCCCAAAACCCTGAAATGCTTGCCCACTCCCAAAAGGGTGTTGAATTTTAAAGAAAAAAAAAAACAATCAGGCACAGAGGGAGGTATCTACTATATATTGTGGTTAGCAGCCGAGAATTGATTTAATTGGTGACAAGTGTGTACCAGATAGCACAGATTTTTTGCCTTTTTTTTCAAAATAGTCTGGAGATACACTGACTGAACTAGGGTTCACATTGGTCCTTAATTTCACTTTTCATTCTCACTGTAATTTCTTTACAGCCTGTTGGCAGTACAAGACTAAGGGTTATTCTAGATCTCACATAAGATTTTAGAATATTTTAATTTCAAGTGGTTAAAAGAAAGGTGTTGTTGACAAACTGGACTGTTTGCCTTGCAGATTCAGAGATTGAAGTGCATATTAAGAACATGATTCTTAAGCTTGTGAATCAAGTTGATATTTAGTGCATATTAAGAACATGATTCGTAAGCTTGTGAATCAAGTTGATATTTAGTGCATATTAAGAACATGATTCATAAGCTTGTGAATCAAGTTGATATTTTCAACCCACTTTCCTTACTTTCTGTCCATGTGAACAATCAAAATAATTGTGTTCTGTAGGTAAGACTCTGCATACCATACGTGCTCAAGGCATCCATTTTACTTACCTCCATCTTGAATGCCAGGCTTACTCATGACTGAAATGCTTAAGTTAAATTTGTATGTTTTAAGAAGCACATTTTTCATAGGTTTTTACTTTTTCAGACAGTGGAATAGTATGCTCTTCCATATTCACAGCATTTGATGTTCAATTTATTTTCATGTTTATGTTTCAGTTACTTTGACGTCTGCTTTGATGATGCAGAGAAGGTAGTGTGTAATGTTGATGATTCCGAACGTTAGCATTTGGAGATGGACAAAATGGAAGTTGACAGATGAACTCTGTAAAACCTGCCCTGCGAAGGATGACTTCGAGGGACACAGAATCAGGTTTAGTTTCTATAAGTATGTAGTTATATCCTAATTGGGATTGTGGTGAGTTTGCATCCTGTAATTTTTGTTGTGAAAGTTGATGTCATTGTGTTGCAGGATGATGAGAACCTTGCCTTTGAGAAAGTGTGTCCAGAGATGACAGCAGAGGACTTCCAGAAATTCATTGAACCTGTTGTCATGGAGTACTTTGAACATGGTGACTCTTCGGATGTTATTGTGAGTTGCCATGGTCCTCAGCTCGTTGAAGTGGTGTGTATGTGTATGGGAGAGCATGCATACATGCGTGTGTGTGTGTGTGTGTGTGTGTGTGTGTGTGTGTGTGTGTTTAACCAAGAGACTTTGATTGTAGTGGTGTGTTATCTGTAGCAGTTCCTATTATGCTGCTTATGAACACATTTCCAGCTGTTGAACAGCATCAGTCTGACAAAGATGGGTAACAACTTGACTTTGTGTGTTTGGTTTGATGCATGCAACAGAGAGAGAGAGAGAGAGAGAGAGAGAGAGAGAGCGTGTATTCTGTGTGCATTTGTGTGTGTGTGTGTGAGTGCGCGCGTGTGCATGTATGCAGAAGACATATATATTAGATTGATTCAAACAGAAATTGATCATCCTGCTCCTATTTGGCATGTATGTTTTTTTAGGGTTATTGAAAGCAGGATTATATTGGTCAGTTTTATTCTTCTTATTCAATATTGAATATGAGGCAGTTTGATGATGAAGAAAAAAAGTTGATCTTGGAAGTGTAGTTTTACAGTAAACAAATAAATGCCATCATCGGAATAGGTCTGTTCAGTGTTCAGTAGGCTTCAGAAACATTACTCATGATACACCTGGATTTTTTGAGAGGAGAGGGACACTGTCAGGCATTTAAGATTTCTGAGGGTGGTGCCATGATGAACAGTTAAGAGCACAAGAACTCTGATTACACATACCTGTCAGGCATGTGCAAAACTTCTTGCTCTTGGGATGAAAAGGTTCATTCATACATTTCTGTTGTATCATATTTCCAGGAGGAGTTGAATGATGTGAACTTTGAGCACCTGAAGCGCAGCCTAGTGGAGTTCCTGGTGGGCAAGGCTTTGGACCACAAGGACCACCACCGAGAGCTGACCTCCATCCTTATCTCCGACCTCTACGGCAAAGTGTTGGGCAGCAGCGACATGATGGAGGGCTTTGACGATGTCCTCTCTCGCCTCTCGGATCTGGTCATAGACACGCCTGATGCTTCCTCGGTGAGTGAAATGTGTTTTGTCGCTTGGTCCATTTTCCTTTTCTTTTTTTTTTTCCGTTTTTTTTTTTTTTTTCTTTTGTTTCGTTCAGAGTGAGCTGACTGCAGGCGGAACTTGAAACATTTTAAGAATAATTCTTAGTGAGTCTGCATAAAAAAGGGCAAGCATGTTACAAGACAAAACATGAGGCCTTTTGACCTCTTACGTCTTCTTCAGGTATGATAAACACAATTCAGAACAATGAAAACGAAGAACAAGCAGTCACTTACCTTGTCAGCCATCTTTTATTGTTGTGGAGAGTTTCCAGTCATAAGACAAATACATGTGATTTGGTGGGCAATGAACAGTACAACTTAAAGTGTTGCTTGTTTGTTTTTATAAGAAAGAAGAACGGAAAAAATACTGTCGCTGTTGTGAGCGACTGGCATTAGTAGAATTTATTAAATTATCAACATAACGGTTTCCTTATTTTTCGATTGCAAGAAAGAGACTAATTGAAGTTGAAGCTGCGTTTTTTTTTCATCATGGAATCAGAAGATTGCCAAAAGCTGATCCGGCTGAATTCATGTTCTTTCCAGCTGCTTTGCTGTAGTGGTTAGTATTATAGATAGCAGGCTGGGAGTTCCGGGTTTTAGTACCATCAGAGGCATTTTTTTTTTTCTGCCCCACCCAGCCAGCTCGAGTTACGTGATGTGCTGTGATGGGAAGACCATAATCTGGCAGTGGATTTTTGTCCATTTGATGAGTCTTCGAGGGTCTTGCTCAGATGTCTTGACCAAGATTACAGGAATAGTATAAAGGAAGGAAATGGAAAATACAACCTTGTCAAGTGGTCCTAGACCATTATTAGACCATTATTCCACATGGTGAAGCCAAGTTCATGATGGTGTCGGCAAGTTCATGTGATTTGTTGCTGAGTGGACAAGGTAGTTCTCATTGGAGATGCATGTGTGTGTAGGATCAAAATGGGCACCATGGACACCGCCAACTCAGCATTTGTACAGTGTCTTCTGTGGTGGGTTGCTCCTTAGTGACCCAACAGTGTTGAAAGCTTCTTGTGGACTGATAGTTGGGGCTAACAGAATGAACCTGGGTGTGCTTTTGTATTAGGGAGTTGTAGAAGGAATGGCTTAGAAAGGACAGAAAATGACATACGAGAGAACAAAAAGAAGAAAACAAAATCATAGGGAAAAAAGGAAACAAAAAGGAAAAAAAAATGATAGGACAAAAAAAGACAAAATGGTAAAACCAAAAAAGGGACAAAAAGATGATGATAAAAATAAGAAAGAAGACAAAATGGTTATCTTGCAAAAGATTGATATTTGTATACTTTGAAGAAACATTTGTTGTAGACAGAACCTAGAGCCAAGTGTCTGTATGTGTGAATATCTTTTTCGAAAAAAAAAAAAGACAGAAAAAATTCCATGAAAAGATACGTGTTCAGTTTACATGCGAATATATTATAGTGTTTCTAGATGTCATTCATCTCTGTTTTGCAAATTTCATTCAAATGACGAGAAATGAATGGCTTTTACCTGCATGCGAGCAGTGCATACAACAATGATGTCTGTTTTGTGGGCTGTGTAAAGGTTGTGGGGAAGTTCATGGCTAGGGCTGTAGCGGATGACTGTCTGCCTCCCAAGTATATCCTCAAGTACAAAGCAGACCACATAGACTGCCCCACACCAAGTAAGTCTGCGTCTAGTCAGCGTACTGCTGCTGCTTATCTGCTGTGAATGCCTCTGTGTGTGTGTGTGCGTGCATGTGTGTGTGTGTGTGTGTGTGTGTGTGTGTGTGTGTGTGTGTGTGTGTGTGTGTGTGTGTGTGTGTGTGTGTGTGAGAGAGAGAGAGAGAGAGAGAGAGAGAGAGAGAGCAGCTGCACTGTGTAATTAATGGAATTATTTCATGGAATTCATTCTTTTATCGTGTAAACATCATCATGCTGGAAATGTGATGAGGAAAATTATGTCTTTGTTGATGGTATTATTAGAATTGTGAATGCTCATGAAAAGAAAAGAACTGATACATTCCTCACCATGCGTGAAGGTTGACATACTGCAGTCTTGACTGGTTGCAAGACTCTTAATTATTTTTCAAGTTACAAAACTGTGAGTAATTAACATGGTTAACATTTGATGAAAAAGAGTTTGCCATCAGCTCCTTTACACCAAACAGTTGTGTCCAGTTTGATGATGTGCACATCCTTTCAAAGCTTTCATTAGTTTAAAAATCACAGTCTCCTGAGATGTTGGCAGTGGCAAAGCAGGTGAAACTTCTGGCACTTGTAAAAGAAAAATACTCATTTCAGTTTAAGTTATACTCTTGAAAATTCTTGCTGGAGGTTGGTGTGGTTTGCCCCCAAATTTTGCAGAAAAGAGTTTGAATACACCTTGCTTTGACATGGATCTGAAATGTTGCATAGAGACCCAACAGTAAATACTGTCTATTTTAAAACCTTTTTTTAACTTTGTTGTCTTCATTCACTTCTAAAGGTTCCCTCTTTTAAACCCTTTCCACAGTGCAGACACTGAGAGATGATACTGCAGATCTCCATGGTGACTAGCACTGATAATGCCACAGCTGCCATACCCTATTCAGGCTTACAAAGCTAGCTTATTTATGTTTTTCCTGCCATGCAGACAGTGGCATCCTGTGCCAAGTGATGACAGCTGATGTCACAAAGCAGTTGATAGACAGTGTTTATGGAACAGTGCTGATAATTTCTGTTTCTCACTGTTAAATTGTGTACAGCTGTGAGCTTGTTTGTCTTTGTTTGTGTGTGTGTGTGCTCATTTGATTGTGAAATCATTATTTGCTAATGTTTATGTGTCATTTCTTGTTCTTTACTCCATGTTTTCATTTTTAAGGAAACAAAAAATCCAGACTTTGTAAAGAAAAAACTCTCTGAGCTTCTCAAAACTCTCTGAGCTTTTCAAAATCACAATTGAACCGAGAAAAAGGTCAGCATTGTTTTTTATCAAATGTTTTTAAAATGCATCGAGTAAGGGCATACATCAGATAAATACAACATGACCTGCATTCATTGTCCATTTGAATGAGCTATGGTTGTGAAAAGGGTCTGTTGAGTGAAAGCAAAGCTGTCACAGGTTGAAAAAGTAACGTGATCATTACTGCTGTTGTTGCACAACTGATCTCTACTTCAGTGTTCTGCTGCATGATTGGCTTATTCTTTGTGCATTGCTGAGAATCTGTTAATGAAATGATTAAAGACTTTTCTCTGGAACATTTTTTTTCTCATGTGCATATTCCAGATTCACCTCCAAATTAAGGCTATCTTACTTTACAGATTTTTTTGTTTGTTTGTTTGTCATTTTTTGTTTGTTTGTTCTTGAACTTTCTTCTCTCTTTGTTCATACAAATTTTGCTCTAACAGAGATTCTGTCCTGTTGATGGCCTCATTGTCGGTGTTCTTTGAGAATTCTTTTATTGGGAGATTTCTTTAGAGTCTGGTGGGTTGTGTTGTTAGGAAAGCCGTGGAGCAGGCGGACGTGTTGTTGAACCAGAACCATGGCATCGTGAGACTGGACAACATCTGGGGCACCGGGGGTGGCACTCGCCCAGTCAAAGTCCTCATTAAAAAAGTAAGTACATCTGTTTCCGTTTGTTTGCGTGTGCACGTGAGCATGTGTGTATGTGTGTGCGCGCGCACGTGCGTGCGTGTGTGTATGTGATTATGTAAGTGTGTGTGTGTGTGTGTGTGTGTGTGTGTGTGTGTGTGTGTGTGTGTGAGTGAGGAGAGAGACAAGAATGGAGATACCAACCATCAACAAGTTGTGGTTTGGTCTGAACGTTTTTTGCAAACTTTCTGTCATGTCAGTAAGTAAAGATGGATTCCAGGGCTTAAGTGTTGTGGCAGTGAGGTTTAGCATGTCAAGTATTCAGGAAATAATGTAGTTGATATATGTGTATGGTTTTAAACGTTACGTGTAAAGTGGGATGTCAGATCATGATATGTGTCACATGAAGTAGCAGGCCTTAGTGTAGCAGTAAAGTGAGATTGCAACCATGTCACATGGAAATCGATTAGATCATAAGGTCAGTATAAAGTGTACTGGCAGGCTATCACATACAACAGCATGTAAATTAACATTGCAGGTTGCCGAGTTTCATGGTGATGGAGTTGCAGACAGTGATGCCACATGTAAAAAGAGAGATAAAAGCCGTAATGTTACATGTGAAATGTTACATGGGCAATGTTACTTGTAAAGCAAATTTTACAGATCATAGTACAGATGTAAAGTGGGATTACAGACTGTCGTACATGTAAAGTTATAGATTATGATTTGTATGTAAAAGGGGATTATAGCTCTCAAACGTAAAATGTGAATATGTGTATGGCATGTCAGTTTTTTGTAGCTTGTGATTACAGATAGTGATGATATATGTAAACTGGAATTGCGGATCCTTATGGACGTATATGTGATGGGAGTTGCAGGCCATAATGTCACATGTAAAGTGAGCTTGCAGACCAAGTCACATGAAAGTGGTTTTGAAGATCATCTGTAAAGTTAGTTTGCAGGCTGTGCGGTCACATGTAACTCTAGGTAGCAGATGCTCTCTCTGTTGTCATATGTAAAGTGAGGTTGTAGGCTATGATCTGAGGTTGTAGGCTATGATCTGAGGTTGTAGGCTATGATCTCAGAGTAAAGCAGGGTTTCAGACCATGATGGGTTTCATGTAAGGTTTCATGAGAAGTGAGATTGCAGGCGGATGTCATGTCATGTAGGATTACAGGCAGACTAGGTGAAACAAGGGTGCAGATAGTGGGTAAGATCACATGTAAAAGAGGCATGCAGGCTGTCAAGTCAAGTCAAGTCAAGTAAACTTTATTATCTCAATTTGAGAAATTAATTTGTGGTCACACACATTCACAGCAAATAAACTATAATTTAGCCCACATTACCATTTTCTCACATATGACATACATTCATATAGAGGAATTTGGATTTCAATTAAACATCTTCTCAGTTCATGAAATCAATGGACAGGGGAATAAAACTTTGTTTAAATCTGACACTTCTGCATTTAACGTTCGATATCTTCGTCCTGACTGAAGAAGGTCATACTGATTTGCAAAGAACGTGGGTCTGGTCACACGTAATCTTCTTCACTTTACAAACAACATGGCACCTGTATAGCTCACTCAGACTTTTTTGTCTCTCACCAACGATTTTTTCCTCCCACGTTCACCACTTTCTCAAGCACATTTCTGCTCTTCACAGTCAACCCACCATACCAACACATAAATGAGAAAGTTAGAACAGATTCCAAGAAGCATGAATAAAATGTCCGAAGAATGTCAGTATTCACATGAAATGATCGCAGCTTGCGAAGACAATATAATCTGGTTTGACATTTTTTGTGGACATACTCAACATGGGATTTAAAATTCAGCTTATTATCTATAAAAGTTCCTAAATATTTGTATGATCCAACACGTTCTACTTCAGCACCTTTGATAAAAAGTGGTGGTACAGCTTTTGGATTCTTTCTATCTATTCTTTCTGTGGTGTCACATTGAAGAAAGGTGGACAATAACATACCACTTGTAGAACGGGTTGCAGGCAGAAAGTGTTGCGGTGAAGTGGGTTTGAAGATTGTGAAAGCACATATGTGAAATGGGGTTGCGGGCTGTGATATTGGATGTTAAAAGGAGTATCAGATCATGTGTCATAAGTGGAATGGAGTTAGTAGGCAGATGATATTACATGTAAAATGGAGTTGCAAATCAGAGTATTAAATGTGGAATGGAGTCGCAGGCTGTGATTTAGGAATTGGGTTCCAGATTTTGATGTGTCACATGGAAAGTGTGCTCAAAATCATGTGTCACATGCCATGTTGGGTTCCGGATTAGGAATATGTAAATTGGGTTCCAGATCATGATGTGTCACATGTAAAGGGGGTTCAAGTTTATGTCACATGTTATGCTGGGTTGCAGATGTCACATGTGAAGTTGGGATGATGTGTCATGTGTAAAGTGGGGTTCCAGATCATGATGTGTTACATGTAAAGTGGGGTTGCAGATCGTGATGCTGCTGCTGAAGGAGTATTTGTCATCCAGCGACATCATTGAGGCCACGCGCTGCCTGACCGAACTAAATGTGCCTCACTTCCACCATGAAGTGGTCTATGAAGTAGGCTGATTTTCCCTTTGTTACTTGTGCAGATCTGTGATTAGATCAAGAAACGCTGTCTAACAAATCTCAGCATGTCTCTTACATGTTGTTCATCTCAGTAAATGAAGTTGTGAAGCATATCCAGGCCTTCGATAAGCAAGGAAACCGATAACTATTCATGTATTAGAGAATAACAGTGAAAGATATTCATGCATGGGAAATATTTTTTCTCATTGCCGTATATGAAAAGAAGCAAATGTTGTGTAGTCATAGATGGCTAGATCAGAAACTTTAAAACTCTGCAACCAGTGTACTGTTTTCTCTTCTTTCTATATGAATGTGCATGATATGCTTAAATGAGAAAAACATCTGTGTGTGTATGTGTGTTATATTAACCACAAAGATGTATGTGCGCGAATGATATGCAAAGACAGAATGTTTGTTGATTTTTGAGTCAGACGAAGAGGTGAAAGGGAAAAAAATCTGTCTTCAGGCAACTGTGATAGTATTGGAGGACTCTCATGAACGTGTGGCGGAAATGATGACCAAGTTCTTGAAATCTCTGGCTGACGCCGTCATCATTACCCCGGAACAGTTCAAACAGGCAAGGGAACTTTACATGTTGCAAGGGGGTGCTTCAGTAGAGGGATGAGAGTTCTGTGTTTGTGTGTTCATGGTTGTGTGGGAATGAGAGTAGGACAGTGTGGTTTGTGCAATAATTGTTTAAGTACTTTATAAAGAAATTAATGCAATAATTATTGAAGTACTTAAAAATGCTTCCCCCCCCTCCCCACCATCACCTCCCTCCTTTTTTCTCTTTCTTCCTGCGTACGCAAGCTGATACTCCTGCGGACACTGCCTGTATAGACAGTAGAGTTTTGTGTGTATGACCGTTTTTTTTTTTTATCCTGCCAGTAAGGCAGCCATACTCCATCTTTGGGGAAGGTGCATGCTATGTGTAATTTGTCATCCATACCAACGGCCAAACTGGCCTTCTCTTCTCTTCGAAAGTTGGTGATTGGATTTTACGTGTGTGCAAGATGTTGTGCATGCGTTCATACGGAACCTCAGTTTATAGTCTCATTCGAAGGACTGTATGGGGAATGGAGTCAGAACCAATGTTAACTCCGAGGGAAAAATCCCCCGTACCGAAATTCGAAGCCACAACCCCAGGATCACGAGTCCGATGTTCTACCAATTAGCTATTCCGGCCCCCCATCACCTTCCTCCAAAAAGATGTACCTATCAAGCTACAACATGGAGGAAAACAGCATCATAATAGAACCTGTGGAGGCAGGTTTGTGGATATGTTGATAATGACCAAAGTGTAACTAAGGATTAAAATGAAAAGCAGAAAAAGGAAAAAAAAAAGGGGGGGGGCTTGCTTCTTTTGTCCAGAATTTTATTTACTTCTCAAAGCAAAACAAAGAAGCAAAAAAGTAAAAAGCTATGACTTAATAATGAATTTTCAGAGATTTTGATGTTGGTTGGTATGAAAAGATAGTTGCCAAGAATCAAACATGGGGGGGGGGGGGGGGGGGGGGGGGGGGGGGGGAAAGAAAAAAAAAAGGCAGAGAGAAAAACTGGTGTTCCACTTTTCAGTCAGTGAAAAACTGAAGGAACACTTGGGATGTATGTATTGCTTTTTCATGAAAGTTTAGGCATGGTCAAATGACATTCACTCTTGGTTACGCTTAATTGAATACTGTAGAACATCTGCCATTTATTAGACACACTACAAAATAAATTTGTAGCATACCGTGTGTGTCCCTTGTCACTGATTTGTGCTGCTCACAAGAGGTTAGGTAGTGATAAACGAGCCAGCATTTGATATCCAGATATATACATTTAACAGTACTTATTTGACCATGATTTGCTTTTTCCTATGAAGGCGACCTTGCATATGTCTGTCTTGAATTTTTCCAAATATAGTAGAATTCTATTTTTTAAAATGCGTGTGAATCCAGGCTTGTGAACAGAATCGGCTAGCAGAAGCTTCTGCACAATTACCATGATGTTTCAAGATGATGATTATTCGTATAATGTCATATACTGTGCTACGTCTTGCATTGACAAGCCACAGCATAGGTGTCTGGTCAGTTTGTTTGACTTGAGTATCACACACATAGAAAAGCCAGAATACACATTCAAAAAAAAAAAGAAAAAAAGAAAAGTTCCTTCAGCCTATTAGCTGTAGGGGCCTGTTAGAGGTTGTCATGTGTCCAGGGCACAGCCTGATGGAAGTCATTGCCCGTCCATCTTCTTCTGCTGCCTTTAACCTTCCCTGAGCTGAATCATGCCCATTTACTGGTGGATACCCAGAGACGGTTTTCAGTCCAACCCCATGTGTGGTTTGAACCCTCGACTGTCAACTCCACAGGCAAATGCTTCAGTCATTTTACTACAGGCGCATGAACTGCTGATAGTGACATACAGGTTTTTTCCACGACGTGAAAGACACCTGATTAAGTGACAGAAGTCTGCAGATTCATGCTTAATATCTGTTTCTAAAGTAGGCAGCATGCAGGTTCTAAGTGCATTTTTTTTTTTTTTATGTGTATACATAATAGTGTTCAAATTCACCCTGCAGTTCTATATTATCTCGTTTCATTTTTCTAGAAAGTTTTTGTCCAGCTCTTACAAACTCACGGTTGTTCATAACTGTATACAAAACTCCGACTTCTGTGTTTGTTGAATTGAACCTCAGTCCAGAGATTTAAAGGTGCTGCTGGGACGAGAATGTTTTTGACTGATTTGTATGGTGTATGATGATGTCAGGGCTTCCTGAGGGTGTACGACAACCTGCCAGAACTCTGCCTAGATGTGCCCAACGCCTACCAGCTAATGGAGGCCTTTGCCACCATGTGTCACAAGGAAGGCTTCATGTCCGACGCTTCGCTCAGGGATTTGCCCCAGAGGTCAGAGCTGTGTGCTCCATTTGATTGGGTGAAGGTTGTAACATGGTTGCAGGATTGGGAAGGAGGGAGGGGGCGGATATATGTGGAAGTGAAGGGTGAGGGAGGGAGAGCGATTCATTATGCATGTCGTTTTCGTTTCGCATTTTTTGAGTAAAAAGATATATATAGAGAGAGAGTGAATCATGATAGATTTAGTAGATTTTCTTTAATTCACTTGAAGTGATTCATAATTTCATGTTCAGCAGCAAGCATAGCAGAGTATAGCGGAGGAAAGTTAGCACTTCCAACTCGTGCATTGATATTTGTACCCCTGTCCAAACTCACTGCCATCAGGGATGGAAAAATGTTAGTTTTGTATTTTTTTTGAATAAAATGCCCGCAGGGCAATCCTTATATCAAGAAAGGTGATAACACATGCATTGTTTAAAAATGGGAAAGATGATTATGTGTGTTAATGTAGAGAATAGTAAAGATGATCATGTGAGCTTCATCTGAAAATGGTAAGGATGGTGTGATTCAGTTGAGAATGGTAAAGATGATGGATTGCTTCTTCGAGAAATGAAAAGTTGATAACGAGTGCTTTTAGTAGACAGTGGTAAAGATGACAGTATGTGCTTTAGTTAAGAATTGTAAAAAAAACATTTCAGTTATGGATAATAAAGATGATTATGTATGCTTCAGTTATGAGTGGTAAAAATTTGCTTATGTGGAGAATGGCAATTATGATAATGCATGCATTAGTTGATGTGGAAGATTATAATCCTGCTTCAGTTAAGATTGAACCTGAGTTTCACTGTTACTTAATGAAGTCAGTTTTTTCTTTTAATCAGTCAAAAGAATGTGTAGTGAGTATTAAAAGATATAATTCACGTAACTGCGCATCCTCAAGCCTGTTTTTGACAGGATATGGTTGGAACTGTGGGGTTTCCAAGTGTGTTTAGCTGTGGCAGATATACCAATATTAAAAGATCCTGTCATAGGTAGTATTTTCAGGTTCTCTTCTTCTTATTACTCTTTCATGACATACATTCATTCTTTTTTCCCCCACTGAAGGAAACTCATTTCATTTTGCTTTGGAGTAGTTTTATTGCTGATCCAGCTCTTTGTGATTGTCTTGTCTGTGAGCAGAACAAGCCGTGAATGCGAACTTGTATTTGAGTAATGTTTATTATTATTGTAAGTAATGTTTATGACTGGTGTTTTTTTTTTAAACATTATGAAATAGTTATATCCTGGATCTGCTTACAGACAGTGCAAGGTGCTGAGATGAAACTGCTTTTATCATATTTTTCAGGGGCCGCAAGAGGTTCGTTTCAGAAGGAGATGGAGGGCAAGGTGAAGGAATCATTGTGAGTGGAATTGTCTGTGCCGCCTGGACCTGATCAATGACCTTGACCCACTTCCACAGAACAGCTTGCTATGGCAACCAAAACCACCATAGAGTTGGCGTAACATCCAGCAAATTTGGATAGGGGTTGGCGTTGTGCTTTTGGTGTAGAGAACACAGAAAGGACAACATCCAGACATATGCACACAATGATGGCTGAATCTTGACACTGAAATATGATGGTGTCAGAGTATGGTTGCAGTGTTACAACATTGTTCTTTGTCATATTAAGTCAGCTAATATTTGGTGAGTGGAAACCTCCTGAGATTCCCATGTAATGAATCATTGTTTTAGATTCACAGTGCTAATTTCCAGTCTTTATACCCGTTTGTATATATTGGCAATTTTTTTTTCCCCCATAGAGTTGTGCTTGTGTTTTGTGATACAAGTTTTGAAGCAGTTAAAGCATTGGATTTCAGGTCTCGCTGTGTTATTTGTTCATAGTTACGTTCTTTGTTTTTGTCTTGCTTTATTGGTTGGGATGGGAACTTAACAAGGTTATATACATGCCTGTGTATGTGTGTGTGTGTGTGTGTAATTGTGTACAATATTCCTTTTGAATGGCTACTGCAGAGCCGATTTTGACTTGGGTGGATAATACATTCATCATTTTATATTTATATAGTAGTTCAGCCTGGAGTGATATGGCAGATATGTTTTACTTTTTTATACTGGACGATACAATGATAACATCATTTATGTCCAAGGTGTGGGTTTTGATGTTCAGCTTTGGTTTTATAATGTAGTTGGGTCTGGCAGCTCCATGTATAGGACAGATTTGTTCTGGTAGACCAAGTGCATAGCCCGCTGTTTTGGGTACATTATGAATTGCTTTATCTGAAGTTGAAAAACAAAAAAAGAAAAGGAAACCACCATTGTGAACATTTTCTTTATATATTAGTATGTTCTGAAATAATTCAAGAACATAAAAGAAGCAGCTATATCCTTTTTCATACCATGCTGAATGTATTTATATTATAGTGGTAAGGTTCAGAAAAGGAAGGTTATTAGTCACCATTTTTGAAATATTGATCTCGGTCAGTTATGTTTAGATTTCCGCAACTTGGCTGAAAGTCTTGAGAATCTTTATGTATACATTTATGAAGTAAAAAGTGTCTAAATATATTCTCTGTAGAGTGAAAAAAACTAACTAATATGGGTGATACGCAAAGCTTTTAAAAACAATGGTTACGTACAAAACATGTTAAAAAAAAACGTTTGAATGATTTGCTATGCCCTTGATGACTTTTTTTGAGTTAGTTTTTAAAAAGAAAAAAAAGAACAGGAAGTATTTAGTAGTCTTCTGCAGATGACATTATCTGGAGTACCATCACCATCTGTAGTCCTAGGGTCCAGCTTTTGAATCTCTCCTACCACTGCAGATAACTTGAAATATTCAGTAGTGTTGCATGTCTAGATTTGGTATCCATGCGACTCTTTGGGGATTGAACATTGTGGCTTTTAGTTGGTGGTTGTATGACTGCAGGACTTGGATGGGTAAAGTGTAGAGATGGTTGTTTTAGTTGCAGTCAGATTTGATTTTGCCTCGTCAATGCTGTGGATTTTGCACAGGGAAAGGAGCGCAATATATGACTTCCTTGTCATAAGATTTCTTCAGGTTGCTTCCCCAGAGGGAACATGTGACCGTAGTACTGTAACAGTCATTTTATTTATTTTTTTTTTTTTTAACCCCCTTTCACTGCTTAATTTTAATTTACTCATCAGTGTGGATAAGGATCATATTTAGTTTAGTGTGGCCTCATTGTCTGAGAGGAGAAAGGTACCAGGACTGCATAATGCTTCTTAATATTATCCTCACTTCATGGAAACCTCGTGGCAGCACGTTCACTTCAAAAGTTCTGGTGGCCAATACACGTTTCTGTTTCCTGTTAGCATGATTTTTACATCAACAGTCGTGTTTTCATAATGTTGTATACAAACCATTGTGTGTGGAGTATTTTTATTGTGCGATTATTAGATCATAACACAAGACCCTTTGGTATATTGTTGTATGTTGTGAGTAACCAGTTCTTTGGAACGGAAGCAGGATGCACAAGGAGTTATGGACTTCGCACCTCCATGGGGGTTTGGTTTCTTGTCTCATCATCATGGTGTGTGCGGAATGACATGGATTGAATAAACTTGTTACCTGAGATGGGGCGTTTCTTGGCATGCTTTGTGTTGTTAAAAAAAAAGGAGAAGGAGGAGAATGGGTGAAATCGGTTACGCACACACAAAAACTTACAAAGTTAGTTCCATATTTGTCGCCAATACATTGCAGACTGATAATTGGCTAGCTCTCCCTAGATGCTTAGTCAATAATTGGCTACCTCTCATTAGATATTTATAGTCTTAATCCAGCTCTTTCTGCTTGAGCAAGCTGATTTCCCCCCCCCCCCCCCCCCCCCCCCCCCCCCCCCCCCCTTGAGCAAGCTGATACTCCCCTCCCCCCAGCTTATCAACAGTGTAAACTGTTTCGTAGGGCCCATGTAAATACATTAATGGTGAAAGTACTTTACCTGCACACATGTAAATACATTAATGGTGAAAGTACTTTACCTGCACACATGTAAATACATTAATGGTGAAAGTACTTTACCTGCACACATTTAACTGCTGGGGGTATAAATCTTTGTCACTTTATCATAAACGCCACAGTAGATAAGGCACAGTTGCAATAGTTTCAAAAGTGACCCAGATGAGCAATTAAAGGACAAATCTGACACAAAAGTACATAGAAATTTACATTTTGAAAGTGGAGGGTCTCAATCATACAGTGCAGTTAACCTTTTAAAAAAAAAAAAAAACAGAAAAGAAAAGACTTTACAGATGCCAACACTCCACAGTTAAGCAGTTCTGTACATAAAGTTGTAAAAAATAATGAACACTTTGTTTTTACTCACCTATGATTCTTCAGTACTTTGTAAGCAATCTGTACATGGAGTTGTAAAAATAATGAACACTTTGTTTTTACTCGCCTATGATTCTTCAGTACTTTTTGTGTGTTTTTTTTTTTTACAGAGATTTGTATGACTGGATCACACTTTCATTATTTATTCTACTTGCCTATGATTCTTCAGTATTTTCCTTGCTTTTGTACAGAGATTCGTGTGACTGGATCACTTTCATTATTTATTCCGCTAATATTCCTTAAGGCCCAGTGTTGATTAAGATCCATCCCAATTGTTTTCACTGAAATATCTCGCTGACAGACAGACATGTTAAAAAAAAAAAAGCTCAGTCTTCCGAGGAAACGGACAGACCCAACGCCTGCTTCCTCTTGCACCCTCTTACACTTTCCATCTGCAGGATCCTCGGGTCCAACTCGCGTATGATAAAAGATTACAGTTTTACGTTTGTGACCAAACCCATGATTACTTCCAGGCACAACAAAAACCGCGAAGACCCACTTGTATACTCCAAACTGGACAAATAGCCACACCTGGGACACCAGGTACATTTCCCTGCTCAAAACCTAGCCGCAAAATCTGTCCTCTCACCTAGCCAGACACCACCCTACATGGTCCCAAAGGTTTGTTCCAATTGAATGTTCACTGTCAGAGCTTCAGCTTCAATTATTCATACTATTCATCGTGAGCTGTGTACTAAGATTTATGTATGCCAGACACCCTGCACACTTGAGATAAGCATATATGAAAACCTGGAAGGCATCTGCCATCATCGACCCAAACCAGCCAGCCTGCATTTCAACCATCTCCAACAGTTCATCAATCATGTTCTACCACCTGACGCTTTGGCAAACACACAGCAAAAACTTTTTGAGCAAACCATTCAGGAATCCCATCTCATTGCTGAACAAGGGACCCTATGCCCACTTGACATCAACATCCACAAATAGCACCTACACCTTCACACCAGCCTGCAGTATTCTCCACAGACAAACTATTCATTATTTGCCCAATATGTTAACAGCTATTTTTCTCTTCTCCCTTCCTTTTACTGTCTCCATTTTCTTATATATTCTTTGCTCACTTATCTTTCCATCCCTTTTCTTACTTTGGTTTTCTTTCAATTACACATACTTCTGCTTTTACATACACTTTTCAGCTCCCCCTCCCTTCTTTCTTTCTTTTTTTTTCCTTTCCTTGACTTCACTTTGTTTGAATAATTCTGTTTTCACTCATTGATAAATTTAATTCCTTTCCACCTATTATCATTAATATTCTTATGATTGTCATTACTACTATTATTACTATTGTCATAAGTTTATTATAATTAGCAGTAGTAGTACTATTGAAAATTGTTACCATAATCAGTTCTGATTATCATTTACATTTGACTAATTCTTGTTACATGATGAACTTTGCTACACTTGTATTTTCTAAATTACTAAGTATTTGTATATTCTATCTTCCTACCTTTCCAATTTTTTCTGTAACATCGTTTTTCTCACAATTATGATTATCATTATCTTTTGGTAGAACGTATTTCTAAGATGTCTTACTACTTTCCTATCTTCTATACCATTTTTCTCTTCTTCATTTTCTCTTCTCCCTTCTTCCTATTATTGGTAATACAATTGCTAATATCATAATTTTCATCACCATCGTTCCCAGCAGCAGCAGCATTATTAGTACTAGTATAACCATACTATTGTAACTATCCTCTATTTTTTTTTTCCTCCTGTCATTATCATTACTATTCTTACTTGATTACTATTATCAGTGTTAGAAGGATTTCTCCAGGATTATTCTATCATTATTGTTATTAGTTTTAATATTCTATCATCTTTAGTAGTAGTATTTCAACTCGCATTGTCTCCCCTTCAACTTCTGTGATCCATTTTCCATTGCTTTAGACATTGACCTGACATTAAATTTGCACTTGGATCAAAGAGATAACTCGGTGTTCATCTATTGTTTGAAAGTTATTTCTCTTGCCTGAAGACCTGATCATCAAAAGGAGTTGCAACTGTTTTGTAGTTTTTGTGCCTTTGTTTGGCAGTGCAATAATTATGTTCTTGCTCTATGTTAAAAAAGATGAGATTAAGAAAGAATATCCTGCTCTTATTATGCATTTTGCATCTCGCTGTGTCCATACTCCATCTCCACTTTATTGCCTCCTCTGTAACTGCTGTAAAAACATTTGCAAGTGATTATAACATTGGTATTAAGAACACAGAATTGATAACACTGGCACAATCACTACCATTGGCACCTTCACTGCTGGTAAATGCAAAGATGATCTTCTCTGGTGTGGTACACCAGTTTCATCACTCCACAAAGAGACGGAGATCAAGGTGGAGAAATGAAGCATCCGACGAGGAACTTTGTGAGAGAGTGTGTGTGTGTGTGTGCACGCATTTGATTCCTTGGTGAATCTTAATGAAGTCTTGGCTATGGTGAATTTTACGACCTCATCCCTGCACAAAACACTCTGAAAACCACAAGTGGAAAATTTCAACTCCTGGATCCACCCCCCCCCCCCCCCCCCCCCCTCTATCCCATCCAGTCATGTCCACCACGAACCTCCTATTCTACCTTCCCATCTGCACTGAATATGACGGATCATCATGGCAGCTGCTCACCTCCACACCGGCGTCACCAGAACCCCCCCCCACAGTTGATACTACAATGTGAAAGCCAACATGACAAAAAGACCACTGCAGTATAAAATAGTGCAGTTCCCCATCACCTCAAGAGGAATCAATCGTCAATAACTTCTAGTTTTAATTGATTTTCAGTACTTCTTGATTTTTTTCTCCGTTTTCTGGACCAAGAGTTTGAAAAACAAACAAACAAACAAACAGAAAAAAGATAGCTGGCACTCGCCATATGGTGAAGTTTGCCCTCCCTATGGATGTCAACAGTTTAGCTACTCTGTTATAAACTGATGTGTATACATAGGTATTGTCCCTGCTCCTAGTTTTTTTTTTTTGAGGAAGGGATTTTTTTTCCTCTATGTCGACAGCCCTGATGAGCTGGGCAATATTAACTGAACTCTTCTAAGATTTGACAAACATTTGTCATTGGAAAGATTACATTCATTCCTTTTTTTTTTTTTGTAGGGATGATAAAATACTGCAGAATAAAGCCAAAACAATATCTGGATGTTAGCAATTGTATGCATGTACAATGCATTTACATTTAAAAACTCGTATTTGTCAACCAAAACACAAGGGGGTAAGAAATGCTTCCAACCAAATTGCTCCTCCCCCTCCCCTCCATCCCCAGGTTCCTGAATTACAACTCCAGAAACTGGCAGCTATGCCATTAATCTTAATTACTGTCTGATAAAGTACTAATAAGGAAAACACTCTCTTACTTCATCACTTTCTTCTTTGCGGTGTCTCCCCTCCCCTCTCCCCCCAGTTCTCTCCCTCCTATCCCCACCCTCCCTCCTTCCCTCCTCCTAGCCCCACACCCCCACGGATAATGACTTGGTTTCTTCCTTCTTCGTCTTCCAGGGAAACACATTAAACAAGAAATGAATTATGAATAAACAAAAAGTATCCATGTCCATGGATTCACACACACACACACACAGAGAGAAGCATGCACGCACACTTGCATATGCTTACAGTTCATAATAGCATACATAAGCATGCGCATACAGGCACAGATGCACACACTCTAGTATACATCCATGTGCCCAAGCTGCGTATTTACATGTACACTAGTAACTCGTTTATTACCACAAAAATGTGATGGATCATAACGCAGCATATTGTAAGCAACATTACGCTCGATGCACTGAATGAACTTATCAAAAAGGCAGTAGTGGTGGAACCATTTTAAAATTTTGACAAGTATGATACAAGTCCTTTCTTAAAATAAAAAAAATGGCAAACTGCCACGTGCAGTGCCTCTAAGGAGCATTCATGAATTTGTAAAGGTAGGTTTCCCTAACTTCCCAAACCCATTTTTAGAAATTTAGCCCAGGAAGCCAGAACCACACCCAAATTTAGACCCAAAGTTATTCAGGTTAAATTTTGAGTGGAACTCTCTACCGTGCGACGAGGCAGCGGGAATTCCAATGAGCGAAAGAGTGTGTGTGTGGGACAACTAATCTGGACAAGTCTGCCGTTAACCTACAGCGACCGTGTTCAGATGTGTCAACCAAAGGACACTAATGCTCCGTAACATCTTTCGAACGAAGTCTTATATATTCGGATGATCTTTTAAAATAAATGAAAAAATTCTTTCAAAAAAATACTTAAAATTGCAACACTAAATTGAAGCCACGTTATCCATCGTTTGTTTGTTTCTTCCAAGAAACAATTTGTTAAAATTTTAATCCGTGTTTTTGTATTTTAAAATAGCTACAAACAGCGTTTGAAAATGAGATGTCATACGATTTTCCACATATGAATTTCGTCAACAAGAACCACCAATCCAGCAATTAATCTCCCTTTGTGCTGAGATTTGTGTTCAATTTCTATTTAGTTTTCTCTCCAACGTGAACTAGACATTTGCTAAAATTATTTTCTCACATAAATATACTGTGGTATGAGGAAGCAAACAGCGGTATTAAATTCACGGCGGCCACTGTTCTGATTTTGCGGTAATGAAGGGAGACGAGCAATTATAAAAATAGTTTTTCTGCAACGCGCATGCGTAATTTCCCCCCTGATAATGAAAGTAGCGCGAGCTGTTGTCTGTGATTAACATGTTCATCTCGACAGTGAATGCTGGAAACTCATAAAAAGGCATGTCACAGTCTAGTGTTTGATTTGTAGTGTAATTCTTTCACCCTTAACACTGCCTACTTATGGATTCACAGCCGATAGTTGTACGAGAAATCTTTCCCCCGACGGAATAATGGGAATGAAGGCAGTGTCAGGGGGGAGATAACTATCAAAGTCGCTTGTTCGTTATTCTTACAGAGTCGTCGCCCATCCGACTGTGATGTAGATGAAAGAGTGCTCAAACCAAGATCAATACTAGATAAGCTCCAGTGGACTGTTTGGAGTTTTCATGACTCAATCGATTACACACACACACACACACACACACACACACACACACACACACACACATACACACACACCTATATATATACAAACACATATTAGATATTTAAGTCCAATTCAGAACCGGTCAAGTGTTTCTGCCGAAGGAAGTTATTGCGATTTCCTTCTCCTCCCTTGCCGCTCTCTTTCACCACTTCCGGTTGGATCTCTCTCTCTCTCTCTCTCTCTCTCTCTCTCTCTCTCTCTCTCTCTCACACACACACACACACACACACACACACACACACACACACACACACACACACACACACAGGCGCATGCACTCCCGCGCCCTCTGTAACTTTATGCTCACACGCCACTTCACCTCAACCTGCGGATGATTATTTGTTTTGAAACGAAAAAAAAAAAAAAAAACCTACAACTTTAGTCGAGATTTCTTGGCTACTACCAGTCGGATGAAACTCATACAAAAAATGTCGCAGGAGAGTGGCGTAGAAAGGGTGGTGGAACAGAGGGGGGAGTGAGGTGGAGGTAAACTCTGAGCGGATAAAAAGAAAATAGGTGAGGTGGTAGCTTGGGTAAGAAAATAATATGAAAGGAATGGAATATACTTGAAAGTGTGTATGTGTGTGTGTGTGTGTGTGTGTGTGTGTGTGTGTGTGTGTGTGTGGGGGGGGGGGGGGGGTAGGGGGGAGTGGGGGGGGGGGGGGGGGAGCGGGGCGGAGGGATGAAGGAGTACTAATCTCTATAACATTTTTTCAGCCCCGTCTATTCATCGACCTCAACACAGGAAGGTGCAGCTTCACTGCAGATCAGTGGTTGGTGAACGGTGGAGGATAGTCCTAAAAAAAAGGCAGGGGGGGGGGGGGGGGGGGGGGGGGGGGGGGGGGGGGGGGGGGGGGGGGGGGGGGGGGGGGGGGGGGGGGGGGGGGGGGGGGGGGGGGGGAAGGGGGGGGGACCTAGCTGTAATTAATCAAGATTAATGGCATACTGGGAAGTGTGTACGTATGTGGGAGGGGGGGGGGGGGGGTGCGGAGGAGGCGTAGGGGAGGAAGGAGTTCAATAATTATAAGAAGTGATCCCATTGCAAATTTCACTGCGCATCAAAACGTGTTCCGACATATGTGCAAGAAGAAAAACTGAGTGACAAATAAAACGAGGGAAAAACGTCAAGACTAACTGAAGCGATTTGATAACGGAGATCTTAAACGGAGTGAAATGTATGCAGAGGTACGAACCTTGAGAATGAACATCAACAATCGCAGTGACCTACACAGAAAACAAATCGACCCGCAACGGAAGTACACAAACAGCATCAAAACTACATGAGATCAAAACCCGTTACCATCATTAGTCCCTTAACCCTAGGGCTGTTGGGATACCACTTGAACCTTCGCCATCCTCGTCTTGCCCTCTGCCGCTCGCTGGGAATCCCCAAAGATCAGGTCCGCCCGCTCCAGACTATCAATCCTACCGCCTTTTTCTCAGTCTGCCTCCTCTTTTTGTTCCTGGAACGAATGCCCTGCAGGATGGTCTCTGCCAGGTCGGATGACAAGGGGAATGTGACTATACCATACCGGTTTTCGTTTCTTGACTGTATTAGTTTAAAAAAGGACCCAGTACCTGTCTTGATTCTTTCGCGCTCTTCTTCATTGATGATGCGTACTTTGCAGGAAATGCGGTAGCATCTCATTTCAAATGTGTCGATTCTTCTTTGTACATATGTCAGGATCGACGTTTCACAAGCGCAGACGATTGATGTTACTAGTATGCGCATCTTTCTCGCTTTGCAGATGAAAGAGATGTTGTTACTGTTCCAAATGGCCTGGAGTTTTCACAGTGCTGTTGATGCTTAGGCCATTCTAGGGAGGATTTCTGGCGTGGACCCTTCATCTACCAGAGCTTTGAGAGATTCTGTCAGTAAGGTATTTCTCCGACTTGTCTTGCATGGTGGCGACTCTTTCTGGTTTCCTGGTCGTCGTGTATTTCTTTTGTCTGGTATGCTCTTTTGGTATTGTATTTATTCACGTTGTCCTCTGTCAGTCGCCATCGAGGTTGCAGCGAGGAGGGGGCGTTGTATGCTCATCGGCGTATGATCTCATAAAACAACTCGCGATTTCTGATAAGATGAGAAGCAAAATCCTAAAGCGACGGCAGAGACAGCTGAAAAGAGTTCATGCTGGATCAGGTCGAGGAAGAACAAAAGTGAACTTCATAAGGCTTATCTCCCAACTTAAAAGATGGAGTATGGCTGCTTTAATGGCGGGATAAAAAACAAACAAACAAACAAAGAAAAAACACACAAAAAAACCAGTCATACACACAAAACTCCACTGCCTGTCTATACAAGCAGTGTCCGCAGGAGTATTAGCCTGCGTCAAAGAAAGAAAACAGTGTCCGACAACGATTTGAGCAATGCATCCGTCTATAAAGGCACTGCCTTGAGACGCTCACCCATCCGGAAAACGCGAGTTCGAATTCCGGCAGCGCCAAGGAAAAAGGGTTCTGAAAGCAGGAGTCGTGACCTGGAGTGTAGGAGTCATGACCTGGAGTGTGGGAGTCATGACCGGGAGTGTGGGAGTCATGACCCGGAGTGTAGGAGTCATGACCCGGAGTGTGGGAGTCATTACCCGGAGTGTAGGAGTCATGACCCGGAGTGTAGGAGTCATGACCTGGCGTGTAGGAGTCATGACCTGGAGTGTATGGCCTGTGTTTGATTAGTGCTCCGCGCGCGCGCGCGCGTGTGTGTGTGTGTGCGCGCGTGTGTGTGTGTGAGAGAGAGAGAGAGAGAGAGGAGGGGTATAGGAGTCATGACCTGGACTGTAGGACTTATGACGTGGAGTGTAGGAGTTATGACCTGGAGCGTATGAGGTATGACCTGGAGCGTAGGAGGTATGACCTGGAGCGTAGGAGTCATGACCTGCAGCGTAGGAGGTATGACCTGGATGCGGTCCGGCCCCATCAGAGTGTAAGGACTTCGGGACCGAAATATTTGTCTGAAGGGTTTGGGGGGGGGGGGGGGGGGGGGGGGGGGGGGGGGGGTAATTCTGTGAAGACTTGTACAGGTTGTCCTTCATGCCTTTTGATTACAACTAACTGCAATGGCGCAGAATAACAGATGACACTTCTTGCCACCAGTGATACTCTTTCTTTCCTTTTTTTTTTTCTCTTTTTTTTCTTTTAACCCGGCATAGTCTCATCCCGGTTCTCCCCTTTCTCCGCTTCCTCTGTCCCGGAAACTGCTGTAACGCACTTATAGAAGTTTTTATTTGTTTGGAACGGGCTGGGGGGGGGGGGGGGGGGGGGGGTTGAAGGGGAACACACACACACACACACACACACACACACACACACACACACACACACACACGGCGCACTAATCAAACACAGGGCGAAGTTTGCGCACACTGATTTGTTTAGGTGTAAACTTCTCCTGCGAGTATATTTCTTGTGCTCTGAAGGATGTGGATGAGGTAAAGGTGGATGGGGGATCGTAGTGGCACTGTTCCCATACAAGAGGTAGAATCCTCGAAGTGGACAGAACAGGAGGAGGGGGGCGGGGGAAGGCACAGGATAATAGTGAAGGGGTACAGGAGGGGAGATGGGAGGGGGGGGGGTATTTTTCTCTACAGGAGAAAATTTTTCTTTTACAGATATTTGCTTTAGGGTATGAGAATTTGACTCGGTAATACATTTTTTTTCTGGGAAGAGAGATTGAGTAGAGGTTTGAACGGAACGGATGAGGGGGGGGGGGGGGGGGGGTGGAGATGGGGGAGGGAGAGGAGGGCCAGGAGAGGAGGGCGGGGAGGTGGGGGGGGGGGGGGGGGGGGGGCGAGCGAGGCGGAGAGCGTAAATGTTCGTGCTACATCGGCCCCCTTTCCCTCTGTCGTCACTTCACGGACCGCTCCTTTCTACGTGAAGATACAGACGGGGGAATGGGAAGATGGAGGGCGTAAGGGCTGGGGAACGGAGGTGGTGGTGAGGCGGCGGAGATGGTCAGGGTAGCGACGGTGGTGACAGGACGTTAGATGGCGGAGCAAATGAACAGCGACATTAAATCCCGTTTGGGGAAAGCTGTTCTTTTGCAACGCCTTCAACTCTCCCCTCCCCTTTGTCTCCCCACTCCCCGACCTTCTCTTTCCTGTTCCTTTGTTCCTCATTTTGCGGAATCAGAGTTAGGCCTACGTGTAGTACTTTCGTCGAATGTTCCACTAAAAGTAACCATTAAGATGTTTACTGGCTCCGTAACACGGGGGGTTTATACGTATGTTCCCTCTCACGATCACTCGAGTTTGCCCATGAATAAACCCAGACGCTCTGTATCAAACGTCGGAATACCAAAGTGCGCATCATCAGAATGTCCATCAGTAATGGAACCGACAGATCCGCATGTTGGGTAGGAGTCAGTGGAGAAGGCAAGAGAAAAAAAAAAGAAAAAAAAAAGGTGGAAACAAAAAAATAGGAGAATGGAGGCACCACCTAAAAACAAAAAGAAAAAAAAAAAAAAGAGAAATGAAGGAAAGAATAGTTTCGACAAGGATGTTGGAGGACAAAAGAAAAAGGATACCCCCCCCCCCCCCCCCCCCCCCCCCCCCCCCCCCCCCCCCCCCCCCCAAAAAAAAAAAAAAAAAAACAAAACACAACATCCTCGAGTTTGCCAAGAGCGGGCGCACGCGATAACTGTCTGTCCTACCCTCCAACCCCTCCCCTCCCTTCCCCTCCCCAAACCCGTCGGTGATATCAGACTTCTTCCCTCTCGTCTGGCGCAGTGAATATTACGGCGTATTCAACATACAACATGCCCACAGAGACGTGCCAGCAGTGAGATGATGCCCATGATCTTCTTTGGTTCCACGAACAGACGGGGTGGGTTGGGGAGGCGGCTCGTCCCATTCGAGGACAAGATAAAACAAAACAAAGCAAAACAAAAAAAGTTTCTGTTTTTCGTAATGGAAGAACACGCCCGGAAACCAAGAACTGAAACGTCCCAATTTACCTTGCTGACAATGATGCATTAATGCACCGGTGTTTCAATGGGAAAAAACAAAGTGCAAAAGTACAGCCTACTAACATGAAATTAATCATACCACAAAGATGAAGAAAATTTGACTTGAAAAAAAAATGATTTTAAAGAAAAGGCAAGCGTTTACGTTTTCCTTTATTGCTGTTTGTCTTTCGTTGGGAGAGAAACGTGCAACATTCCACAGGGAAAAAAAAAAAGTGAAAAAAAATGGCGACGGACACAGCGAAAGGTCGACAAAAATTGCGCAGAATAATCAAACTGCCGTTACAAATCGTCACACCAGAACTGAATGAAGATCGTCGCCTGAATGGGGAAAAAAAATCCACAATTTCCATTAAAAATCTTATCATGGCGTAGGCTATACTAGAGTAGCATTACACCTGGCGAATTAGTTCAATTTTCCTCAGTCACTTTCACACTGATAATAATGACATGTCAGATACGTATCCAAGGTCTAACCAGCGAGCTGGGCTAATGCGCAGGTCATACATCTGTTAAGTCGTAGCCATGAGACATTCTTCTTAAATTCTCCCTTCTTAATCATTCATTCATTTATCTATCAGCTTCAAATCGTGCGCAGTGTGGTCTCGAAGCTTGATGAGCAGATGTGGTGTAGCATATATGGACTAGTCCGCACGCAGTGACACCTCCGTGCCCGAAAACTGAAACGTTCACGCTTCCTATAGTTTCACAAAACATACTGTATCATATTGTCTTTGCAAGACCCCCCCCCCCCCCCCCCCCCCCCCCCCCCAAAAAAAAAAAAAAAAAAAAAAAAAAAGGCTGTCGTATTGTCCTCGTATTCGTACTTCTAGTAGGAAATACGTAGGTCATTTGATAGCTGACGTTACGAACCGATTCAACCCACCATGTCAAGTGACCGATCCGGATCGTTGTGTGGGTGGGACGTCTGACGGGACAGGAAACAATAAGAAAGAAGGGATGGGCGCTGATATGGTGATGATGATGATGATGATGATGATGATGAGGGGACAGTTGCCGTGCCGTGGTGCGGGGGAGGGGG
Source organism: Conus betulinus (assembly GCA_016801955.1). Classification (NCBI taxonomy): domain Eukaryota; kingdom Metazoa; phylum Mollusca; class Gastropoda; order Neogastropoda; family Conidae; genus Conus; species Conus betulinus. Next base: position 756,183 of record JADBJO010000166.1, read on the forward strand.
GGGGGGGGTGAAGGGGGGTGAGAAAAGGGAGATGGGGTGGGGGGAGATATGAATGACCGGTGACACGAACTCCCTGGGGATAGGCCATTTCCAGAACAAGCGGCGTCCGCCCTCTCTCCCCTCTTCTCAGTCCAGTATTGATCATTCTCACAGTCCTGTGTCGGAAGTTGCAGACAGGTTCAGTTTTGCCCGACAAGAGCAAACAGTAACACTGACGCTCAACCAGACAATTGTTGCAAGGGAATCTCTTCCGTGCTGCGTGCGCCTCCCACCTCCCATGGCCGCGGCTTGTTTGCATGCAACACGGGGTGGACTTGCACTGGACGCGTGAACACACACGCAAACGCACTATTTTTTTTTTCAAACGTGTACGTACCATTTCACTACACGAGCGCGCGCGCGCACACACACACACACACGCAACCTCAAAACGGAGTTTAAAGAATTTTCAAATTCGTTTTTCTTCGTGACGTCCCAATTCAGGAGCAGAAAACAAGTTTCTGTATGCCCGTTTTTGACACTGAAAGCTACATTTAAGCGAAATAATTTTTCTTTTCTTTTTGGAATTTTTTTTCTTCAACAAACTCAATTTTTCGGACATGTAGGCTACGTGTAAAGTGGTTTATACGTCCTCAGTGTAAGATCTGCATCATTTTAATAGTATCTCACTCACACACACACACACACACACACACACACACACACACACACACACACACACACACACCTACCTGTTCACACTTCTATGCAATCAGATCGAGTGAGGCGTGGGTGAGAGGGGAAGGGCGGGACACCCGTGAACACTAAAAGACTAAAGGTGCGAACTCACGGACTGATAAGGGCGTAGCACAATCGGACAGGAAGGACGAAAATCAAGGGGAAATAAGGACGAAGTGAAGACTTAAGTAAAGAATGACGATGTCAACTGGTCTATTAGTAAATAACATTTCCACCGGCTTCAGCACTTCTGGTTTTGTATCGCCGTGCTTGCATGCGCGAGTGCATACTGTGTGTGTGTGTGTGTGTGTGTGTGTGTGTGTGTGTGTGTGTGTGTGTGTGTTGTGTGTGTGTGTGTGTGTGTGTGTGTGTGTGTGTGTGTGTGTGTGTGTGTGTGTGTGTGTGAGTGCGTGTGTGTTTGCGCGCGCGCGCGCGCGCTGGTGTGTGCGTGTATGTGTGGTCAGCTGCTATCATTCTGTGGGCCAACGGGTAGGTGGGGGCAAATGCAATGTATGATTAATTCATTATCAGCACACACACACACACACACACACACACACACACACACACACACACACACAGAGGAAGAAAAGTTCGGTTAAACACACGAAAACACACGAAAAGATTTCTGTTCACACTCTTCCTCCCACACAACAGCTTCTTTCCCTGGAGCATTAAAGCCCATCACTGAAATGTAACAGCACAGCGTGCTCCCTTGGCGGGTTATGTTGGTATTTTCTACCACATAAGGGGCCTTAATTTTTGGCGGAAAGCGTCTCTTGATCGATAAAGACAGTGCGAAAGAAAATCTTTCCAAAACTAAAGACTAGATCGACCTCCCACCACTCCACCCGATCTTTTGATTGAAACTAATTACTAGATCGAATCCCCATCGCCACCCTACCAAATCGAACCGACCTCCTACACACTCACCTCTCCCCCCTCCCCCTTCTCCTACGAGAGAAGAACAAACATCTGTAGCTGGTTTTACTGGCATTAAAATGTGTTATGTCATGTAACTATCTCATTTGCGTAGGGTTTTAATGGCAACCTCTACCCCAGCCTCGCTGTCCTCCTCCTGTCCCTTCAGTGGGGTCCAGTGCAGCTGGGCAAGCGCATTTTTAACACAAGATGCAAGGTAAAGGCGGTTCACCACCCACGGGGCTGCACGACGTTATGTTGATATCGTTGGTGGTGTTGGGGGCCCAAACAAATGAGGCATAGGCCTACTCCAAGGTAGACTGTGCCGGGGCTTCTAATGCTTCCTTTTTGATGGTGAATGAACTCAACTTGGAAGTTGCGTCGAAGATACTCCGGGGTCTTGCGGGCCTTGGTCGTGATTTTGGAGACGTGGGTCAGGATCCTAGCTGAGGTCTTGAGAGATGGTGACGTTTCTCTGACAGGTACTTAGTTCTCTGACAGATTTGAGGTTATGGCCGTGGAGGTGGTTTGTGCCACTTAGTGGAGATCCCTTTTCCTGAATACAAGAGGATTTTTTTTCTCAGCCTTCTGTGTGACTAATTTGGTGACAGCTAGTTTCCAACGGAGAAATATGTTCGAAATCCATAACTCTTACTTCTAACGACATCTCGAAGTTGCTGTAAGTAGTAGCCATCAGCGGAGAAGACAGGGTGCCAGAAATCGGCAAAGGAAGCATGCAGGTTCCTCACAGTAAACTTTTTGTTTATGTCGCACACCGAGGAGTGATGTGCCTGGTGGTCTGTGGCACACGATGTACATCGACCGTGCTTATAATGAAATATCTCATGATTACGATGTACCGTGAGGGACGCGCTGTTTTGTTTTAACAACAACAAAAATTCCAGCATTCAACCACCAGCAGTCAAAGCGAAGCTTCCTATCGTGCCCACAATGTAAAGTTCAACCAAGGTTCAAGGTCAGCAGCCGTGGCTGAAACACAGCAATGACCGTTCACCGAGTTTTTCCGTTTAGGCCCGCATGTGTTGAACGTTTCGTCGGTTACAAGTGCTGTGCATAGCGCTGGTTTGCTCAAATCGTTTTCGCAGGAATTTGTCATAAACATGTGCTGAAAGTGGTTCTGATGGCGAAGGAGAGTCACCTGAAAGTGAATATGATTGGGAAGATGTGGCATGTTTATTTCAAAGCGTGCGAGCACATGTATGTGTACGTGTGTGTGTGTGTGTGTGTGTGTGTGTGTGTGTGTGTGTGTGTGTGTGTGTGTGTGCGCGCGCGCGCACTCGTGCGCACTTTTGCAAACACGTATAAGTAACCGTCTATCAGTGAGTATACACACTTATGCATGCTTAGCAAGTGCACGTGTGTAGAGCAGTACAAACCTGTGCGTGAATTCTGAATTTGTTCTCATTGTGTATTTCTGGTGACTTGATTTGTCCATGCGCCGTCCTAGTACAAAATCATTTTCTGTTTTGAAAATATACACAAACAAAAGTCCTTATTTCTTTTCAAACCTATCAAATATGATCACGACATTAAACAAATACACGACACACACACACACAAAAAAGAAAAAAAAAAATCGCATTCAGGCAGGGTCTCGACTCTGTTTGCTGCTGCGGGGGAGGGGGAGGGTGGACCTAAGCAGCAACCATACTCATGGATAGTTTTGATGAGGTCTGAGTAATAGGTTCCACATCGGTTATCAGAGGGGAAGGGGGGGGGGGGGGGGAAGGGGGGGGGGGGGGGGGGGGGGGGGGGGGCAGCAGAAGTGGGGGGTGTGCAATGAAAAAACAGCACCAGCTGTCTCCTCTACCTCTCTACGGTTGTGGAGGAGTGCCAGGATTTGCAACAAGAACAAAGCTCTTACCAATCCACCCAGCAATGTTTCTTTTGTCCTCCTCTCTCTCTCTCTCTGTCTGCCCTCTGCTTCTTTTATTCTGCATTTTTCCAAGGAGGATGCATCACATTCACACCCCAACAATGTTGAAAGTGTAGCAACGGTAGCCGAGGAGACTCCCTGGTTCCTTTCCAAAAGATGCTGGCAGAAAAGAATACTAAGTTCCTTTCGTACCCGTCACCACGGATTTGAGGATCGTTTTGTCGAATACCATAGCCGATACTGCATTCCGAACATTTCGTGTCATTTTTGTGTCTTCAGTATATTTTTTTTCTTTTGAACCTGGAAAAGGTTTCTTTTGTACCCCACTCCAGCACGAACGGTTTTTGAAGTCAGCTGTGCAATAAGCGACATGACAATTCCCCTAAAATATTAAGGAGAGCTATCGATCGACTGTTTGGATGCAGAAAATACTGACAATGTTCCCACTTGACAAACAAAGTAACATACAGTGTCAGTTGAGTTTAAATAATCAGCCTCAATATTCCGAGGGAAAAGATCGTATTGGAGGGGGTGCGAAAGGAAATCTTTCTCCAAACTGACCTTTTATATTCGACTGAAAGAAGCATTGTACTAGAGTGTTGGAGGGAAAGTGCGTGTGTTACGAAGTGACAACTTTTTTCTCATACAAACGACGACGCGAAAGGAACCGAAACCACTTCATTACGACGATCAAACACAGCAGACGATAGTAACTCATCGATTAGCAGCCCAAGTGCCGGCCCTTCTCAACTACACTTTACAAAGCCAAAAACCTGCTGATGCTCAAACTTTTCATTCAAGCTGAATTAAAGGCTGGGTTGATCAAGTTATACTTGTTCATCACCCCCAACCCCTTGCCCTCCGTAGACATACAAAAAAAAAAAAAATCCGTTACCTGTGGTGTCTTGTCTGCTTTAGATGATATGTCAGACCGTCACGCGAGACCCGCAGGCGAACTGAACATCTGATAAACTGTTTTGTTCTGACTGGATAAAACAAAATCATCCAACCCGTGCACTCGGGGCCATTGGCCATTTTTTGTGTGTGGGAAGAGAAGAAAAAGTCATTCGGCTATTCTGACCAATCAGACGACACTGCTATTTTTAGTGTACGGATGGAAAAATCAAGGCTGAAAATGGCTACAAAATCTTTCCTCCTAGAGACTGTTGTCAGTACCAACTGTGAAGTGGACTGTAAACGGAAAGATACCATGTGAGAAACTAATCATCTTAGTCTTCATTCTGTCTCTTTTGATCACAAATATTAGCACATGCATTGGTTTAAATCTCTAAGGCGTCTTGGGTCAATATAAACTCTGGTAACACGCGACACAGCCTTCCGTGCAGAAACGATCGTGCAGCACGGGACTTCGCGGAGTTTCCCATCTGGGACTTTTCGCAACATTCACAGCTGCAAAGTGTGTAGGCTTCTTCGAAAATTTCACCCAGACACGGTGTAGTGTGACATAAACGTTGAAGCTTCCTAACCGCGTAACCAGCAAAACATTCCCTCATATTTCACTAAAGTCGTATCAAACAAACACACACATCACACCAACCACTTCGAAAAGGCTGCTCAGACTGATGACAATGGCATGCGCGATTCGCGAATCAACAACCAATCACGGCTTAATGACCAAGGAGTGACCGTATCAGAGTTTGAAAGGTGTGTTGGTCGAATCTGTGAGAGGTGTCGTCTGCTTACGAGCACTGAACGTCGGAACAAACTACGGCTTGAGAAAAATTTCTATAGGCCTACAATTTTTTGACGCCAACAATATATTTTCCCAGTTATTCAAACGATGACACGGCCGTCTAGGCCCCCGATTACTGGTTTGTTGCACAGGGCTCATATGCTGATGCAGGACATGCTATGTCTTTTTACAAGATGTCTAACACACATCGCTGTTCTAAATTGAGAAATGTAAACCTTCTAAAGTTCATTTTTATTCCTCAGGACCAGATTCAGCTGGAATTCTTTTCAGCTTTCTCTGCCGCTGCCCTTTACTGCTGTAGTCCTCTCCTTACCATCATACAGGCTAATATAAACCAGTACGTGTTCTTATGAGCCGCTGGCATGTTCAAACGCTCTAACGGTCACTTACTGTACACTGGATCTCTCTCTCTCTCTCTCTCTCTCTCTCTCTCTCTCTCTCTCTCTCACACACACACACACACACATGCGTGCGTGCGTATGTGCGCGACCGTTTTGCTCCCTCCCTCTTTTCTCCCATTACGAACAGCCCAAAACGAAAGTGGGAGGTAGCAGTGAGCTGAACTGTCCAGAAAGTGGAGATCTACTGCCGTTTTCCCCTCCCTACCAGCTCCCCTGTAGCGATAAGCCAGCCCTCTGAGTTCTCCGACACTCCTCAAAAAAAACGGGAATTGTGTTCCAAACCAGAGACCCAATTTTAGGATGCAGATGTTCAGTGCTGATTAGAAGATGGACTGTCCCTGGAGAGTTAGGCAGGCAGGTTGTCTTTTCTTGCCTCACTCTTACACGACACTCTGTGTGTATGCCTGCTTGCGCGCGTGCGTGCGTTCGCACGCATGTGTGTGTGTGTTTGTGTGTGTGTAAGTGTGCGCGCGCGCACCCCACATGCGCATGTTAATAGATATTTATTTTCTGACTCGAACTTTGTATTTCTACTTTATTCAAGACTGGCACAGCCTTTAAACTTGAATAAAGTCAGACAAATACAAAGACGAACAATCTAATAGTGTGGGGGAACCAAGCGCAGGCCAACAACTAAATTGTCTTCATAGTAATGACTTGGCAAAACT
>JADBJO010000166.1:770000-772500 GCA_016801955.1 Conus betulinus
TCATCATCATCATCATCTTTTTCTTCTTCTTCTTCTTCTTCTTCTTCTTCCTCTTCGTCCCCCACACATGTTTGTGCATGTGTGCGCGCGCGTGTGTGTCTTGTCGGGGGGAGGGGTAACGAGCTTGTGCGCGTGCACTCATCTGCGTTTGCGGATGAATGACGCACCTGCAACACGGTCTGCTTACGGGCAGGCGCGCGCTGCACGTGCTGTGTGTCTGTCTTTTCGTGTTATGATGAAGATGGAAGGGACATTCACGCTGGTGACAGTGGCCGGGAAGGTGAGTGTGAATCCAGAGAGGCTTTCCACCCAGCTTCAGCACCTCGTTGTCTTCCAGGTCAGACAGTACGCCGACACTTTGTCCACCAATTATATCTACCCCTCCACCTCCCTCTCTGCTCTTTCCCCTGCGACACAAGGTCTCGTGCCCTGATAAAAGACAGTAGCAGGCGATCCTTTCCTGTCGAGCAGCGGCCAAGCTATTTGTGAGTGCGAGTGAGACACATATTCTTTGTCGAAGCCGTTAATGGCAAGTTCGTGGCGGCTGCTCTTGGATGGACATTTTCTGTCATGTTTGACGAGCTCAGGAATGAGAGTAGTCGAAAGGGTGGTTAGCAGGTTGTGTCTCGCGTGTGTTCTATCAGAACAGGCACCACAAGACGCCAGTCTAAGAGCCTCAGCAGCAGAGCAGTGCATTCTCTGCTGGGCTGCCTTACGATGACCAAATATCGATCGCTCTCTCTCCCTCTCCCTCTTTCAGTCTCTCTCTCTCTACCTCTTTCAGTCTCTCTCTCTCCTCTCTCTCTCTCTCTTACAGAGAGAGAGTGTGAGAGAGAGAGAAAGAGAGAGAGAGAGAAAGAGAGATAGAGAGACTGACACTGACAGTTTTTATTGCCACTAGCAAACAAACCCTGTTGGCAAGGGGGTTACAGTTACTGCATTAACAGATTGCGCCAAATATCTGCAATTGAAAGACATTTGAATTCAAACAATTTAACTAGAAGTTCTAATTTATAGACGGAAACACACATCTATACGGATGCAAATACATTCACACACACGCAGGCGCAGGCGCAGGCGCAGGCACGCGCACACGCACACCCATACACACACATGCGCGCGCGCGCATACGCACACACACACACACACACACACACACACACACACACACACACACACACACACACACACACTCACACACACACATACTCACTCACCCCGCACATCTGAGTAATCGATTGTTTTCGACAATCAGTCAGAAAAATACGTAATAAGCGCTAACGGCGAATTCATACATCGTCACACATTTTAGCTCAGCGATTTGTTCGTGATATTCTTTCTTCGAAAAGCACTAGCTCCTGCTACAAATCTTGCAAATGATACGGTATTTTGTTCATTCTTGCTGGATAGAATTGCTATGAGATCTTTTCTCTGTGCCGCTGGCTGCCTGAAAAAATGTTGCATCTACTTCGAATATCTGCGTAAGCAGGACAATCGAAAACAAAATGTACTTTGTCTTCACTGTTGTTTCCCTCTACACGCATGGGCATATGGTCCGATGCTTCGAACCAGAGAGAGAGAGAGAGAGAGAGAGAGAGAGAGAGAGAGAGAGATCAACCTGGGTGTGACTGTGGACAAGACAGCTGCAGTGAGCGGTATAAGAGAATGCCACAAAGAGCGCACAGAAGATGACACAGCAGAAGGAAACAAACAAACAAGCAAGCAAAAAAGACAGATGAGAACCTACAGAATGACCAGTAGACCACTTGCCATAACGCAAGGATGACGACACTCGTTCACAGCTGTCAATCAATGTCACGCGCACATACACGCGTGCGCGCACGTACACATGCGCCAGTGCGCGCGCGCACACACATACACACACACACACACACACACACATGCACACGCATACACACACTAAGGCGTGTGTACACAACCTCCCCCCCCCTCCCCCCTCACATATACACACACTCACCAGGACAAGAAGGATAAGAGAGAGAGAGAGAGGAGAGAGAGAGAGAGAGAGAGAGAGAGAGAGAGCGAGAGAGAGAGAGAGAGAGCCAGCCAGAGAGAGAGAGCCAGAGAGGAGAGCCAGAGAGAGGAAGAGAGAGAGAGAGAGAGAGAGAGACAGCCAGCCAGCCAGCTAGAGCTAGCCAGAGAGACAGAAATAGGAAGAGAGTCAATGATATTGATCATCATGATAATGATCTTTTTTTTTAAGAGCAAAAGATAAGCAAGGCACTGATTTTTTTTTCTCTCCATTCGGCCCTGAGCATGAGAAGAGACTAAGATAATGCAGCAAGCAACCAAAGATTAAAAGAAACAAATTGAAAGAAACGTCCGCAAGCTTATAGGCTACGAAGAAGATATCTTGTAGAAATACAAGACTGAATAACATAAGATAATAGAGAAACGGATATACAGTCAAGCTCGCCCCCCTTTCCCACTGTCACTCCGAGTTCTTTGCTGTGTACAGGATAGGCATCTCTCTCTCTCT
>JADBJO010000166.1:780000-800000 GCA_016801955.1 Conus betulinus
CAGACAGACAGACAGACAGACAAAACAGACAGACAGACAGACAGACAGACAAACAGACAGAAAGAGACAGGCAGAGAGGTGTTCATGATGATGATTATGATCACTTTTAGCTTTTTTCCAGGGGCAACAGACAAGCCAGTCACTGATTGTTTTCCGCATTCGGCCCCCAGCCTTAGAGGAGTCTAAAACCATGCGACCACATACTACCTAAAATGTTTAATGTACCACACACACACACACACACACACACACACACACACACACACACACACACACACACACACGCATGCATGCACGCACGCGCGCGCGCGCACACACACACACACACACACACACACACACACACACACACACACACACACACACACATCATCATCATCAGCAGCAGCAGCAGCAGCATTATCAGAATTTTTTCTTAATTGTATATGTATGATGTATGAATACAAACAACATAACATACCATCAAAATGGACAAGCAGTCAAGCTAGGTTTTTCCCCTTACGTTTCAGCTGTGTACAGAATGCGAATCTCTCTCCACCAACCTCTCCTCTCTCTCTCTCTCTCTCTCTCTCTCTCTCTCTCTCTCTCTCTCTCTCTCTCTCTCTCTCTCTCTCTCTCTCTGTGAAAAGTGCTGCAGGTGACAGCCGCTGACAGGAGGGAAAAAAATTAAAGTGCGTTTCCTGGTACCTCAGTCTCTTCTTCAGTCTGCAGTGCCCTTGACAGCGATCATGTCAGAGACGCGTGGCTTTGTGCTGTTGTTCCACCACTGGAGGGGTCTGTGCCAGCAGTCTTCCTGCACGTCATGACTCGCTCAACAGCGATGAAGGAGATATAGAGACATTGAAACCAGGCTGTGCCAGCAAGGTGACAGGCATATTTGTACTCTGGCATTTGACTGCCATGCTGTGGCGTTTGTGGATGTGACCTCTGGCCCTAAGCCCAGAGCAGAGACGGAAAAATCGTGACAGGATTGTTACAGGAAGTCATTGCGTTGTGATTGTGTCCCTTGGTGACGAAAAAAAAAAAGCATGACAACGTTTAAACGTAGTATCACTATCACAGATACAGTGAATCCTCTTCAGGCATGCACGTGCGCAAGATTAGATACGCATGTTTAATCATTCAGCCCATATCGGTGTTCAAGGGGTTTTGAAAACACAGAAATACCCAGCATACACCATGAGATCTGGACAGGAGATAGGTAGTTCTAAACCTTCCCAAAATGCCCACCGTAAAGCCGTGATGATGAACACAGCAAAGCAGCAATGTTGTTCTTCATGCGTCTTTCGCAGCACAGTTAAAAGCATCTGTCCTGGGATGTTGATGCTTTAATCTCGTTGAAGCCAAGTTTCAGCCAACTGTTAGATATGGGGCTTAACCAAGGGGTGCCGAAAAACAGAAAGTCGAAACTTTCTGTTAAGAAATTCTGGGGACTTCAGGATAACAATCCAAACAATCCAAAGGCATGCCACGGTGTAATGTTTGTAAGCCCTGTACACCATGTGTTAGATACTGGCTATTTTTGTTTTTGTTTGTTTTTTGCATATAGAAGAGAAGCAATTCAGAAAAAAAAGTTTTATCTACCATGCTGGTTTTGAAACAAAAGAACTTTCTTTGTAATGGTGATGAATAAATTTCAAAAAGCGACCGTTGTTTAACACCCACAGAATCTGATTTTTTTTCTGCCTTTGCAATATTGCCCCTCTTGAGGAATAAGGACTTTAACTGCAATATAGCAGACAATGAAAGCTACTTTTAGTACATTTGTATGGCCCCAGCATTGATGACAAATCAGAATTTTTTTGACCAAATGATTAAGTTAATCGAAGTGACTGGAATGAATATGGTATTATGGCAGGAGACTGAATGATATTTGAACATAAGAACTGATGTTCGATACCACCCAAAGTGTGACCAGTCAATGGACCAAATGCACTGCGGAAGATTACGTAAATGATGGATCAAAAAGAGCTGCTGGATGTAAACAGAGGATTACAACCAGAGCAAAGAGTTTATCCTTGGAGAAATGCTAACACAAATAAACAAGATCGACTGGATCTTTTTTAATTTCAAAAGAACATGATCTGAACGTGGAGTTCAGATTGATGTCAGCTATCGTTCTAACCATTCAATTGCAGAGTTACCTTTGAAAAGAAGAAATTTTGTTCGAGACAAAACCTTTTAGAAATTTAACGATTTCCTTTTCAGATACAGCACATTTGTTTATGAAGCCACGAGAATCAACTAAATTCGAAAAAAGAATATGTATTGCCTGTTTACCATTTGGAAAAATATTGATACTATTTCTAATGGAGACATTCAACTGAAGGCATGATCTCAAACCTAATACCTTCCCTTCTGTGTCTCATCTTTACCTTTCCCTGTACTGGTTGTTGTTCTTGTTGTTGTTGTGTATATGAGTGTGTGGCGGAAAATGGATTTTATTTGTCTATGTATTTTAGATTCTCATGCTTATCCTGCTATCGAGCGGCCTAAGTATTTCCATGGAGAAGAATATATTACTATAATTTTTGGACCTTTGACGAACTCGATTTATGTGAATTGTGATCTAGTGTAGAATCTATGTTATTCCCTATTCCTATGGGGTTATTATTACTTGTACAAAGATTTCTGTCGTAATGGTGAATAAAAAATGCACTGGGAAAAAATTGTTGAGTCTGGTGGCAAGGGTAAGATCTTTTGGATATTGTCACGTTTTGATCTTCGTTTGTTTGCTGGTGTGAAATAGGCTTGGAATAATAAATGGTAACAATCTTAATCACAAGTAGATCATAATAATAATGATGATGATAATAATCATATTAGTGAGATTACGGGGATGATGATGATGATGAAGATGATACTACCACTACTACTTCTGCCACTAAACATCATTATTATTAACATTATTGTTGTTGTTGTTGTCGTCGTCGTCGTCGTCATTGTTGTTATTGTTATTAATATTATTATTGTTATTATTATTTTGTAACTTCTTAGTTATTCCTCAATGTGCCCTCTACAGGCAATGTTTGAACCGTATGGGATTTTCATTTTCTCCCCTGTTGCCTGAAGAACCGTGTGGAAATGATTTCTCTCCCTTGTGGGCCTCCCTGAGGGTGCAGCGAGTGATTCCATTTGCTCTTTCTCTGACTGCTGACGACACCCTCCAGCTGCCAAGACTGAATACTTTGACCTCATCTGTTTACTCATTATTTGCTGGTTAGGTTGGCTGATTGCTGGTTGGCTGGTTAGTGGTTTGGTGGATTATCTTTTCAACTTTCGATTGATTGATTGATTTGATGTTTATGTATTTATACTTATTTCTTCTTTTGCTAATCATTTATCTATTTATCAGCTTTTTTTTTTTTTTTTTTTTTTTTTACTGATCTCTTCCTATGTTTCTTTATTCATCTGCTTATTTCTTATCTCTTTCAATATTTTTTTTGTTCATCCACTAATTCATCTTTTTTCAAAGTCTCCCTTTCTCCACCATCCCACCTTCCCCATTCCCCATACACCCCGTTTCCTCCTCCGTGTACCTTAACCAGTCTTTTTGTTAATCTCACTGGTAATGGTAGTCAAATTTCTTTGTTTTACGAATATCAGGCGTCACGTTTGCCTATTTTTTAAAATTTCATCTTTAATTTCCGCATATATTAGTCCACTTGTTTGACATGCTGGCAACCTTCGCAGGGCACAAAAAAAAAAGAAAAAAAAAAGACCCAGCCAGTGACGGAAGCCGGATAGTAGATTTATGAGGGCACACAAACGGTGACACAAAGGAAATTGGAGGGGGGGGGGGGGGGGGGGGGCACTATGACTAAAAAACATATTTTCAAACAGAGTAAAAATGAAAAATCAGATCAGAGAGAGAGAGAGAGAGAGAGAGAGAGAGAGAGAGAGAGACAGACAGACAGACAGACAGACAGACAGACAGAGACAAAGACAGACAGAGACAGATGGGGAGACAGACACTGAGACAGAGAGAGAGAGAGAGACAGAGAGAGAGACAGAGACAGACAGAGACAGACAGAGAGATGGGGAGACAGAGACAGAGACACTGAGACAGGGAGAGAGAGAGAGACAGAGAGAGACAGACAGACAGAGAGAGAGAGAGAGGGGGGGGGGAAGAAAGTGGGGGGGGGGGGGGGGGGGGGGGGGGCAAAGGAAGACATTTTTGTTCATAGAACGTGAAGACCAAAAATAACTTACAAAGAGGGGAAAAAAAAAAACCCAACCAAACAAAAAACAATGTTCCAGAGGAAACAAAAGGAGGAAGATGAATATGGTCGGCTAAACACGTTATAAAAACACGTGAAGCATTTTGAAGCTTTATCCCCCTCTCACCTCTCTACACTCTGCTCCCTCTCCCCTTGTTTTCCCCATTCTCTACTCCTTCCTTCCCCTGACTTCATCTCCCGTTCTCTTCACACACACACACCTCCGCCCCCCCCCCCCCCCCTTCTCTTCCTATTTCCCGTCCTTCCCATTCACTTCCTACATACACAAGAAAAACCCGAAGTGGCCACCACCAAAGTCAGAAGGGGAAGACAATCACTAGTAAACAACCTCATTGCCTATCCAGCTAGTCACCTCGAATTTTCGAAGTCAGACGACAATGCCAGAGGGAAGGAAGGGAACGTGTGTGTGTGTGTGTGTGTGTGTGTGTGTGTGTGTGTGTGTGTGTATGTGTGTGTGTGGTAGGTGCGTGGATGTGAGTGGTATCTCTTGATGATCTCTTGATGAGCTAGGCGTGTCCAGCTTGCCCCGGGCACTCGTCTGTCGCGCTGATTGTCCAGCCGATGAACTGGACCGATGGAGAGAGAAGAGGGGAGGTGGTGGGTCTACACAGAGGGCGGGGGGGGGGGGGGGAATGAAATAATGGGGGATGATGAGATTGAGGATGCTAATGCAATCAACGCCCATGAACTTCCTATGGGAAATTAAAAGCTCCAAAAGCCCATGCTGGGTGTGCTGTCTATGAAAAATGCTAATTTTCTCCACAGAAAAGGTAGTAATTCAGCTTTTCGCATAAAATTGTCAACTTGGGTGCATCATGATTGATGATTCTATTGCTTTTCAGCACAATAATGCTGTTATCATGAACACCGACAAAACTAATTATCATTCATGTGCATCCATTAAAACCTTGTACTGAACACACAGACCATGTTTGATTTCAGGTTTTCAATCATAATGGTTGTGATGCTGATCGTTATTGTCGTATCTGTTTTGACTAACGGTCTTATGCTTAATGGTCTCAAAGGTAATGGGAAATATTTTGAAGTTCTAATCACCAGTTTTTTTTCAACCCACACTAAAAACTACATTTACTACTGTTCTTGTGTTCATGAAGAAAACAGCGTCTGTGACGTTTTGAAGTTAATAAACTTCCATAGGTTGTTTCCACAGTGAAGCATAAGCCTGACAGTCATTCTGTATGTCCAGCTTAGCTTACGTAACTATGAATCTCTCTCTCTCTCTCTCTCTCTCTCTCTCTCTCTCTCTCTCTCTCTCTCTCTAAACTATACACACACATGCACACACCCACACACATATATACATATACAGAAACGCGCGCGTTGTGTGTGTGTGTGTGTGTGTGTGTGTGTGTGTGTGTGTGTGTGTGTGTGTGTGTGTGTGCCCACATGCGCGAGAGTGCAACCCCTTCCTCTTCCCTATTTTCCACGCCTATTCTCTATCTGTATCCTTGTGATTATTCATTTTTTTCCCTCAGCTCTTAGCACTCTGAGGCCATGAAATTTGTTACGAAGATATGGTGCATTGTAATTTCTACTATTATCATTATTACGATTGTTATAATTATCATCATCATTATTATTATCATTATTATTACTGTTACTGTTGTTATTGTTATCATTTTCACACATCTTTAATTCTCATCATGATCACTATTACAATTACTATTATTAAAATCACCGTTTCTATTGTCATTATCATTTGTGGGCATGTGCAGGATGCAAGCGCGTGTGTGTATGTGCGTGCGTGCGTGTGTGTGTGTGTGTGTGTGTGTGTGTGTGTGTGTGTGTGTGTGTGTGTGTGTGTGTGTGTGTATCTATCCATGTTGAAGGGGAACACAACAACAGCAACAACAACAACAACAACAATTCTCAGTCAATGGAACAATGACCTGGCAAAGGTTTGTTGAAAAACAAATGGGGAGGGAGTGGGTGGGCAGAGAAAATGGAGATTATGAGGAGGGTGTGAAGGCATAAATAATAAACTCTTTACCAACAGCAAAATAGGACCATATAGTCATATCCGATGGAGAGAGAGAGAGAGAGAGAGAGAGAGAGAGAGAGAGAGAGAGAGAGAGAGAGAGAGAGAGATCATAGCATGATAATCCATCCTGAACCAGTCGTCCAGAATGACTGTCTTGGTTGTGTCCCACAGTGGAAACAACCTATAAAAGACAATTAGCTTCAAAACGCTATAGCTGCTGTTTTCTTTTTTTAAAAAAAGGTAACTTTGTGTCCATGAACATAATAGTATATTAATGTTTTAACTACACATACAAACCACAATTATAACTTCAAAACAATGGTCCATCTTTGACACTGTTCAAGCATTCGACAGTTACTCAAAATGGATACAACAATGATCAATAACATGACCATCATAACTGTACGTCTGGAATCAAGCATCATGGTCAATGTGTTCATTACGAGTTTTCAGTGTGAATGCACATGATTCAAAAATTCTGTTTTCATTGGTATTTATCACCATGGCACAATGGCGCTAAAATGCAATCATTAACTATGGAGCGACCAAAGTTCATAATTTTAGCCCCAAAGCGTAAGAACTATCGTTTTCGTAATGAAAATGACTATTTTTCATTGAGATTACGCTAAACGCTGGGCTTGCAGAGCTCGCGATTTCCCTTAAGAAGCTTACGGGTTGTTGACTGCGTTAGCATCCCTACTCTCTCATTACCATTATTTCACCACCCCCTGCCCTCTGTTTATGCCCACCTCCCGTTTCTCTCTCCATCGGTCCAGTTCATCGGCTGGACAATCAGCACGAGAGAGATGAGTGCCTGGGGCAAGCTGGACACACCTAGCTCATCAACAGATGAATCTCCTAGCTCCCCCCTCCTCCTCCCTCACTCCCTACCTTCCCTCTGACGAAGTCGTCTGGCTTCGGAAATTCGAGCTGACAATCTGGCTGAGCAATGAGGTTGTTGCTGGCGATGGCTTTTCTCTTCTGACCTTTGTTGTGGTCACCTCAGGTTTTTTTTTCACATATGTAGGGAGTAAATGGGAAGAAAGGAATGGGTGAGAGGGGATGATTGGGAGATGAAAGTGGTGGAGGGTGAAGAAAAAAGGGGAGGGGGAAGGCGGGAGAGAGTGCATGAAAGGATACCATGGTTAGTCTGTTTACGTAACGTGTCTTGCCTACGATAGTCAGTGTGTGTGTGTGTGTGTGTGTGTGTGTGTGTGTGTGTGTGTGTGTGTGTGTGTACGCATGCATGTGCATGTCTTTATCTGTGTATGCATGTGCACGTGCATGAGTGAGTGAGTATGTGTGTGTGTGTGTGTGTGTGTGTGTGTGTGTGTGTGTGTGTGTGTGTGTGTGTACACACGTGCATGCACATGACACTGATACACAGCATGGCACGATGTCGTCATATTAGTGCTGTAGCAGATGATCTACTGGTCAGTTCTTAACTGCCTCCCCCCCCCCCTTTTTTTTTTTTTTTTTTTTTAAGCTTTTCTTGTCTTTTCCAACATGCCCTCTCAGTAGCATTCTTCCTGTGCATTTATTATCTACGTATATATGTACGAAAATATGTGTAGGTATGTATATATATATATATATATATATATATATATATAATATATATATATATATATATATATGTCTATTGTCAGTACAACCTTGAGTTAATCTGACAATGAATTGGTTTCAGTTAGTCAGTATCTCTCTCTCTCTATCTATCTATCTATATATATATATATATATATATATATATATATATATATATATATATAGAGAGAGAGAGAGAGAGAGAGAGAGAGAGAGAGAGAGAGAGAGAGAGAGAGAGAGAGAGAGCGCAATCGAAATCAGATCGCAAAAGGGCAACCCAACAGAAGAGACACTGTACTGTTACTGGGTCACTTTATTGATCTGTTGTGTCCATTCTGACGGAACGCACGCAGCACTCTATCTACTAATCACCCCTTTGACCACAATGATTCAGAGTCAGTTAAAGAGCCAGCCTAAATGAACGTGCCTGGACACCACGTCCCAACGACAGTCGCCACGATCTAGCCAGTATACCACCAACGGCTTTGTCAGGTGTACTTGTCTCTCTCGGACTCAACGGATCGACACGTCACGGCGTTTGTCGCAGCTTGACAGGAGAGGACCCTCTGTTACTGTCTGTTGCTAGAACATGAGATCTTGCGTCATACAGGAGGGAGTGAGGTGGGTGTGTGTGTGTGTGTGGGGGGGGGGGGGGGGGGGGGGGCATGGGGAAGGGTAGCATGGGGGATAATTGATGGACAAAGTGTCGGCCAGCTGTCTGACGGGGAAGGCAACGAGGTGCTGAAGCTGGGTGGAAAGCCTCTCTGGATTCACACTCGCCTTCCCGGCCACTGTCGCCAGCGTGAACGTGCTTCTACATCTTTATTATAACACAAAAGGCATGCGGCACGTGCAGCGCACTGGCGCACGAGCTTACCGGTTCGTAGCAAGATTTGCAGGTGCGTCATTCATCCAAGAACACCGAGGCACGAATACACGCACGTATGCGCTCGCCTTTCCGTTCCCTCCCGACGCGCATATGCTCAGATACATTGTTTTTTATGTACGTAGGGACTCAGAGAGAGAGAGAGAGAGAGAGAGGTTCATTCTTTAAATGACAGATTTAGTGGGGGTACCAATAAATAAAATACCAGCTCACATGTATAGATACATAGTGGCATTCGTACAAGAGACGGCCAAAGATAACGTATTGTGTATCTTGAGTCTCACAGTATATAAAACAGAAGATGTTCTGAGTTTTGCTTAGACAGCATTCGTACAAGAGACGGCCAAAGATCACGTATTGTGTATCTTCAATCTCACAGTATATAAAACAGAAGATGTTCTGAGTTTTGCTTTAGACAGCTATTCTTTACGATGGTCCATTTCCTTAACAGACAGAAATCCGAACTTTTACGAGCCTGTCTTGAAAACGCAATATTGTCAAAATAAAATCAAAACATCACTCGGTTTCAAATGAGCTATTTGAGAGAGAGAGAGAGAGAGAGAGAGAGAGAGAGAGAGAGAGAGAGATTTTCCTATCTGCACCGCGCCCTTAGGCTTCTTTTTCTTTCCCTGTGGGTAGGTGATTAGAGAATAAAGAAAAAAGAGAAGAGAAATCGAAAGAACGAAATGAAGATAATAAAAAGATGATGGAAAGATAAAAGAGAAGAAGAAAGACCTCTTAGACAAATGAATAACAAAGAAATAAAGACAGAAAAAAAAAGAAAAAGACAGAAAGAGATAAAAAAGAAAGCAAGCAAGCAAGAAAGAAGAGCAATACTTGCAAAAGGAACAAATTTGTAAAAATGTGAGGGTAAAGAAATAATGCTCCCTTCTCCCGCCAAACAAAAATAAACAAACAAGCAGAACAAAAACGGAGGAGAAAATGACAGGAGAATAATGAAGCAGGATGAACTTGTAGTAAATCGAAGCTTGGCAAAATTATAGAGAGGAGATGGAGTGTCTGAACTGCCTGAAGATACGATTATAGGTTTAGCAGCACTAACAGTACGTGTACTTATATGGGGGGGGGGAGGTGTGGTTGAGTAATGGGCAGAAGCAGGAGGAGGAGGGGGGATGGGTATAGCGGTGAGGGTGGAACCAAAAGGGGGGAACTGGGAAAGGGGATCTAGGATTGGGATGGGGACTCCACCGCCAATACAAAAAGTAATGATTTAAAATACGAAATACTACCAGAACCACGGCAAAAGGGAACGGGACGAAAGACGAGAGTGAAATATAATATTCATGTATAACCTGAGGGTAACTGGATTCCATGTTCTTTCTTTTCTGTTCTTGACAAGCGTTCTTCTTGGATCGATTCGGATTGGGTGGCGGTGGACGTCAACACACTGTAGGGCAGGAACACGGTGGATGCTGCTGGTCCCGGTGCAGTGTGTTTTCACAGCGGCTAAATACTTCGTATTCCCTCATCCAAGACACGCACACACGCTCTCTCTCTCTCTCTCTCTCTCTCTCTCTCTCTCTCTCTCTCTTTTCTCTCTCTACTGTTTTTCACACACACACACACACACACACACACACACACACACACACACACACACACATACACGCACTGTGAGTGCACACACACATACACTTCATCTCTCTCTCTCTCTGTCTCTCTCTCTCTCTCTCTCTCTCTCTCTCTCTCTCTCTCTCTCTCTCTCTCTCCCTCTCTCTCCCCTCTCTCTCTCTCTGTTTTTTTTTTATATGACCCTAATCAGTTCAATGAATTCTCGGTCGCTGAAGAGTCGTTTTTTGAAATCATTATGATGGATTTCATAAGCGCGACAAAGCAATTTAATCAAACAGGGCCTCAAGGACTGAACTCTTAAGCCCTTCGGAATTCTGTTTTCAAAACTGATTACTCTTGCAATCATATTCTCTGTGTGATCAAAACACACCAGAGGGTTTTTGCGTATTCCCGGTTGGCCCATATTTGCTGCACGACAAGTTTGTCTGAAATCCTATTTTCGCTCGCCTCTTTTAGAGACAAATTGGATTCAACAACTCCAAATGATTCTCCACATACACTCAGCACACACAAGTATGGGGTTAAATCCTTGGGCAAAGGTTTGTGCCTGCCTTGAACTACACAGCTAAAAATGCCTTGAAACGTTCTAGAACGGGTGTGATTCAGCGTTTAGGTCAGCGGTAAATATCTGGTGATGCAAAAGCTCCATTGGACTTAATATCCGCACTATCATGTGTTGGTAAACAACGCAATGTAAAAAAAATGCTTTCTTAAAAACTGGATGCCAATCCCAAAGCTTGAAGGGCTGACAAGTTGATGCAGGACATGCAAAACTAGAAATCTTAATAAAACCTGAGCTTAGATGCCATTCTCTCTCTCTCTCTCTCTCTCTCTCTCTCTCTCTGTGTGTGTGCGCGCGCACAAGGAGTCAAGGCAAGAAACATGTCCCAGATCGTGGACCTTTGCCCTATGGACCTTGTCCCTGTGTACTTCTGCCCCGTGGACTTTAGCCCCGCTATCAGATTTCTTCACAATGCTACAAATTTGAAGTTATGTGCAGCGATTTCTTCTGGCAGGCACTTCCTAAAAGCACATGTGCACAATTGAATCACTGTAACTCATCACACACACACTGACACACACACACACACACACACACACACACACACACACACACACACACACACACACACACACACACAGACGCACGCACGCACGCATGCACGCACGCACGTACGCACGCACGCACGCACGCACGCACGCACATGTGTATGTGCTCGCTTGCACTTCAATAACAAGATTTTTTTTGAGGTTCATGTTTCTTGAGTCACTTAGTTAATGCGCATTGGTTCGCTTTTGTGACCCACTTCCCCGAGGAGAGAGAGAGAGAGAGAGAGAGAGAGAGAGAGAGAGAGAGAGAGAGAGAGAGAGAGAGAGAGAGAGAGAGAGAGAGAGAGAGAGAGATTTCAGAAGTCAAAGTCGTTTATTCGTATTTGGGCCACAGGCCTATATATACAACGAAACAATAATGAGTAATCTTTGCAACGATAACACTGGTGAAATAAGAAACATACACACTGACTGACTGAAACCAGTTGTCAGATTAACTCATGGTTGTACTGACCACACACACACACACACACACACACACACACACACACACACGCACGCACGCACGCACGCACGCACGCACGCACGCACGCACGCACGCACGCACGCACGCACGCACGCACGCACGCACGCACACACAGAAACGGGGGGAGGGAAAAAGGATGGGGGATCGAGAGAGAGAGAGAGGGAGAGAGAGAGAGAGAGAGAGAGAGAGAGAGAGAGAGAGAGAGAGAGAGAGAGAGAGAGAGAGAGAGAGATTCAGATGTGTCCTTCATGATTGAAGACATTTTCTGGCGATAAAGGCGGAGAAAGTTTACTCTATCAAAAGCTTGTCCCTTTTTTTCAACTAATGCGATGCTGGCTCCACGTAGCCTATATCATGACTTTGAAGGGGACGAAAATTCACGCGGCAAAAGTCCAAGACGTGACTCACACGTCCGAAACAGGCAAACCTGCTGTGTTTGTTAAATGCCAGGAGAAATTCTTGTAAGCCATTGTATATGTCAGCTTGCAACCTGACTGTCATCTGTTTATGGTCTGAGTAGGAATCGAGTACAACATCCTGTAACAATTACTATGGAACGTCTCTGTTGTTCACTGGAGATCTCATACCAGTATACTGCTCTTACATCTTTACAACAGTATGTATGCTATCAGCGATTTGTAGAATTTCATATTCACTGGGGAGCTGATAGGTCTGGTTTTCTTGACAATCTAGAATGTTGCCATGCCAGGCGACGTCACACGGAACCTCGTTCCGACTTCTTTTGTTGAGCTGCACTTCTTGGACAAAATAGCCCCTAGAAACTTGAAGCAGTCCATTTGTTCCCGTGTCTGCCCGTTCAACATAGTGTTAGCTGGTGAATGTTGTCTGTATGTGTTGAGCAACATTCTGCTTTTCTGATGAAGCTGAGTTTTGAGTTTTGTGATGCTGTCTCTTGCCTGGTGTTCAGTGCCTGGTGTCGCTTCCCCCCTGAAATGACGATGGACAGAGGAGTGATGTGAAATCGAGAAATGTCTCCTCTTATATAATCTCTGGGTTTATGATGAACAGAACGGCGGTCTTTCTTTCTTTATTCGGCAGTCTTTCTTCTTGCTTCAATTCCTATCTGCTGGTACTTTGTTTTCAAACTGCAGAAATTGTTCAGTTCAATAGACCAGCCGTTTGGAATAAGTGTGGTGAAGAAGGGTAGTGCCAGTAAAATTAGGAGCATGCACATTATGCAGCTTCTCTCTACCTCCACCCCCCCCCCCCCCCCCAGCCCTCTTCTCTCTCTCTCTCTCTCTCTCTCTCTCTCTCTCTCTCTCTCTCTCTCTCTCGCTCGCTCGCTCGCTCGCTCGCTCGCTCGCTCTCATTCCCTTGAAACACATGCGCATCACTAGGGCCAGATACTGATGGTGAAAATATTAATAGAGTGCAGACGGCGAGTTTTCCCAGCTCACTGTCATGGATATACCCCGAGGTCAAAAATCAGCTCCTGTTGCTTACGACTCAGCGCCAGTTTAATGTCCACCACTCACTGTGGAAAGTAATCACACATAAACCGATTTCAATTGTTTGTATTAATCTCTGAGATATTTGCATTTCAGCTCGAAGTTAACACGTTGATGACAGTTAACATACACTCAATAAAGGTTATTTCCAATGTAAAGCAAGGCTGCTAACTTATCCATGATTTCGCAGGCAGCAACATGGCGTCATCATCTGATAGCAGTGAGGTAAGTCCCAGGGAGTGTGACAACTCGAATGTGTACCAGTCTGGGAAAAAAAAAGGGGCAACGCATAAATTCGAAAAAAGCTTCTTTTCGTGACCTCTAGCCCTTCAATACAATATTCATTTTACTGGCGAACAGAATTAAGATGATTAAATGGAAAGATGCGAAATCACAGACTGTTTGTTGTCATTAATGTGTCTCGCTTTTATTGACACTGAAAGAAGCTTTAGAGTAACGCCCTATGTTGAGTACTGTAAACTTTCACGCAATTGGTGTGCATTTGGCGTGGAAATAACGGCACTCTTGAGACAAATAAAACATGGATCCTAATCCTGGAAAATCTTTTTTTTTTTTTTTTTTTTTTTTTTTTTTTTTTTTTTTTGCTGTCCCAACCTCTGCGCCACCTCAGAGGCAGTGCACCCACGCCGCTCATTCCGACACCCCGTCCACAGCCACAGCCCGACTGGCCCCGCCGCAGCCCCGGCACCGGCAATCCACAGGGAGCAGTCAATGTCAAGTCGTCAAGAGGCAAACCCACCGGAGGAGACACTGCACTGCTGCCGAGTCACCTCAGTGGTGTTCAGTGGCGCCTGTTCTGATCTAACATACGCAGGACACCACCTACTAAGCCCCCTACTGACGACAATAATTGCTTAGTCGTCGCGGAGCCGGCGTGAGTGAGCTCTCCCTCCGGAGGGCGCCACCACGTCCGTCCAGCGACAGCCCCCGTGGACTCGCCGATACCGGTGACCCGGACGGAACCAAACCAAGGCCACAGACGTGGAGAGGACATCGAAATTGAGGTCACCATGAGAGCAGGGCATGAAGGGCCACAGAATTTGATTTTTTTTTTTTTATGCTGATCGATGAGAATGAGGATGATTAAGATGATGCTACGGGATTTCCATTTCGGTCTGAGACTACATGACAGGGCTGTACTGTACTCTACGCTTCCTTTCATAATATATCCCGGCGTCAACCAGGCCCGAGAGATACAGACACCTGCAGTGTTGGTCAGGAAATTTGAGCAACACTCTCAGAAACGCATCCATTAAGTGGATGAAACTCGACTGTGTGGTCCCAGTCTTCCCAACTGAGCCCGCAGCAAACTCAACTCTGGGTAGGAGCCGTCGGGGCAGAAAAACCCCACATGACTTCTGATGGGATTCGAACCCACGACCTCCCAGCCGGGGTCCGCGACGCTAACCACTTCGCCACGGCGGCTAATCCTGGAAAATCTTGTCACAGGAACATCTTCACTGACACCGATCCGCCTTGGCATAAGGCTGTGTCAGGCCAGCTGACATAGGCTAAAACACCAAGGCTACGTCAAAATGTTGTTATGCTCTGCATAGTCATGCAGGGATTGTCTTCAGTTGTGTGACAAGCTCCTAGCATAATATTATCAGTCTCCAAAATCCACCGAAGTTGCAGTGTGGGCTGCCCATGTGGTGGGGTGATCAAAAACGGTCACACACGCAATGTTCTCATCCCCTGCTGATGCATTTGTACCATAGTGTTCAAGTACTTCGGGCTGTTTGGATAATCCTTGAGTCTTTTTGGATAATCCTTGGAGTCTTTTAGCCAGGGTACGACATAAACACAATTAAACACCGATCCCAGAGTGCGTCATGGCTTAGGGCTGCACTATTAAACATGCACACCTTCATGCTGACTGCTGATAGCAAGTGTCTAGGTTGGCAGAACTCCTGGTCTACTCAGCTATGTTGACTGCTCATTTTTTTCATCTTTCTGCCCTGTGTCCTCTTCCACTGCGTTGTTCCATGGAGGAGGATGTTTTAGAGCTCGCTTCAGCTTTTTTTGTGTTTATACCACTTAAGATTTGGTTCCTCCCTGAGGTCACATGCCGGAAGATCATAACCAGGATCTTGACTACTAAGATTTTAATGGGAAAAACATTCACTCCAACGAGACAGCATTATTTTTTAACAAGTGTGCATAATTCCTTATTGCTGTAAACCACGTTCGATATTTCTCATGAAATTACGGAGCATATTCAATGGAAAGAGACTTTTTTTTCATCCATGCGCTATCTAGTCTTATTCTGAGACCTATTCCCTGAAAAGGAGCGCTTCATAAAATAAGGTGACACCTCGTGATACGACAGGAAATTAACGATTTTATTTTATGGAAGATTCTGAATATTAATAAATGATGAGAAATTTTCGACATGTGAGTAAGTAACTTAAGTCTAGATTAAGTCACCAAATGTTCCAGGTTTGGATGTGTACAGTGGGAGGTGTATAAACTGAACTGGAATGGGGGTAAAATACGATCAGGTGAGAATTGATGTGATGGAAGATTCAGTGAAACGTATGCATCGCCTCCACAGGCCACCTGGTCTAAAGTTGCTGACAGGATATCTGTGACTCATTGTTTGTCTACGTTGTTTGAGTCCCCAGCTGTTTCAGCGTTTTTTTATTGTTTTTTTAAAAATTATTTTTACACTTGGAAGCTTTGTGTCGTCTATCCAGATCCAAGGCATGGTTACACAACACTGTAATAAGGCTATCAGCTACTGAGTACCGTGATTATTTATGTACTTGTTCTAACAGCCTCTGAATATTTAAATGCCAAAACATGGTTCAGGCATCATTTTTTTTTTCTTTTATTTACTCAACCGTGTTTGTTTGTTCATTGAATATTTGTTCAAAACGGTTCAGCCATTATGTTTCATTCATTTATTCAACGGTGCTTGCTTGTTTGTTGTATAGCTTTTTCCATGGCTCAGTTATTATGTTTCTATTCACTTATTCAATTGTGTTTTTTGTTCACTTGTATCTTTGTTCTTTCATTTATTTATTCATGGACGGTCAGTTCATTCACTTATTCAGTTGTGTTTTTTGTTCAATTGTATCATTGTTCCTTCATTTATTTATTCATTGGCGGTCATTTTAATGTGAACAAAATACCATCTTTCGCAATCATGCATCTTGAGCAGCTTGGCAAACCTAGGGAATGGCATTTTGAATATCTCAGTGGCGTTGAGTACCCCCTTGTCTTAACAGTATTTCTATGTTTCTGTGCAGGGTATCCCGTGGGAGTAGGGGTCGCTGCCATCGGAAGTCACTTCTGTCCAGTCATCGTCAGGGACGGCTACTCTAATCAGACCGTTTCAAAGCCTTCCAGTTCCGGTTATCCCTCATGTTTGATGTGGTGGATGAAAACATGCCAACAATAAGAACATACACAGGGAAAAAAATTGGGTTTACAGGTGAAATGTAAATGTGATGAGTTAGACAAAACAAGAACACACGCCTTCCTTTGCTGGTCACTGCAATATATACACAGAGTTCATCAGGATCCTGGGGCACTGCCAAGATAAACCTGCTAATTGAATATCAACGCTTCCTTTGCTGCTACTATACAAACTCTGGAACTAATTCAACAGAGTACGGCTGGCCTGGTGTTGAAGATGGCATGAACGATCAGGCTATAGAAACATTTCAATGCATACATATGTGAATAACTTAGATGTAAATAGTGAACGGAAGTTACCACCAGGATTTTTTTGCCTTTGCTAACATGTTTTTATGTGTGGAATACATCAAGCAATGATTTTGGGTGAAAGACTATGCGACAATACTGTTGCAGCTTTGGGGAACCATTGGGTTGTGATTTAGGCCCTTGGTAATGGAAACACCAATGTATCATTCATTCAGAGTGTATATGTGGTAAACAGCATGGGTGGGTCATTCCTACATACATGAAGATGGCTTTGCAGACGTTTGTCTGAAAACAAAGACTATGGGGTAGGGAGAGGTGAAAGAGGAGAATCGAAGACTGCGGTAGAGGACTATGAAATGACAATACTCAATCCCCAAGTCACAACACATGGGGACCCGCTCGACATTCTGTTGTGGAGACCACCGTTTGTTGTGCCTCGCTTTGCCTCAGTGCTGTCTCCTCTTTAAGATTCATCATTAGATCCAGCTATGGAAATGATGCTCCAACCCATGGTGCGTAACAGCAACACTACCTCTAAACATAGTGTGATTGACTTCCATCACCAAGGGACACTATCACAATGCAGTGTGACGTTCCCTTACAGTCCTTTTGGGATTTTCCATCTCTAGCCAGGGTCAGCGTTCATATCATCTCTCCTCCACAGCACACAGCAGTAAAATGCCGGAGCGCAAATACGCCTGGAGCAAACCTGCCCTGTCACCGTGTTTTGCACAGCTAGTTTCAATGTTGATCTTTCCTCTGAATCACTCTCATCGGACGAGTCATGACGTGCAGGAATACTGTTAGTACAGACCCCTCCAGTGGTGGAACAACAGCACAAAGCCACGTGTCTCTGACCTGATCGCTGTCAAGGGCACTGCAGACTGAAGTAGAGAGACTGAGGTACCGAGAACTGCACTTTCATTTCCTCTTCCTGTCAGTGACTGTCAACTGGGGCACGTTTCAGAGAGAGAGAGAGAGAGAGAGAGAGAGAGAGAGAGAGAGAGAGAGAGAGAGAGAGAGAGAGAGAGAGAGAGAGCAATTCCTATTCTGTACACAGCTAAACTTGTGAGGAAAACCCAGCTTGGCTGCCTGTCAGGTTTTACATCAAAAAGATTTCTCTTCGTATAAATACATAATGCATTTCTCGTAATAGTTTTGCCACATAATCTTAGTCTCTCATAAGGCTGAGGGCTGAATACAGGGAAAACATGAGTGACTTGCTTGTCTGTTGCCCCTGGAATTAAAGATTAGGATTATGATCATCAAAAACACACACACTCTCTCTGTCTGTCTGTCTGTCTGTCTGTCTGTCTGTCTGTCTGTCTGTCTGTCTGTCTGTCTGTCTGTCTGTCTGTCTGTCTGTCTCTCTCTCTCTCTCTCTCTCTCTCTCTCTCTCGCTCTCGCTCTCGCTCTATTTTTTTTTTTTTATGGCATGTGGATCCTTACAGACAAAGATGGTTCTTGTCTAATGTGTGTGTGTGTGAGTGCGTGCGTGCGTGCGTGCGTTCGTGTGTGCGCGCGAGTGAGCGCACACACGTGTGTATATATATATGCATATATATATATATATATATAAGTTTAAAAATGTGATTAAAAAAGAGATTAAAAAAACACCAACAAGCTTGTTTTTAAACTTATGTCGCTCCCTTCCCGGTTGTGTGTTGGAGTTCTCGCTGGCTCGTAGTTTATTTGTGATATATATATATATATATGTGTGTGTGTGTGTGTGTGTGTGTGTGTGTGTGTGTGTGTGTGTGTGTGTGTGTGTGTGTGTGTGTACACGCATATGCGCATGACACTGAATGACAGCTTTGCACAAGAGTCATCATCTTAGTGCTATAGCAAGTGATCTACTGGTCTCTCTCCTGGTTCTCATCTGCCTTTTTGTTTGTTTGCCAGCTTTTTCCGTCTCATCTTCCACGCTCTCTTAGTGGCTTTCTCCCACACAACTCATCACCGCTGTCCTGTGTGTATTCACAACACAGTTGATCTCGGAGAGAGAGAGAGAGAGAGAGAGAGAGAGAGAGAGAGAGAGAGAGAGAGAGAGAGAGAGAGAGAGAGAGAGAGAGCAATCGATATCCGGTCATGACAAGGCAGCCCAGCCATGGAGACACTGCTGCTGCTGCTGCTGAGTCACTATGGCTGGTGTTCTGTGGTTCTTATTCTGATGGAAGACACGCCATACGCTACCCACTAGCCACCTCTTTGACTGACTACATTAATTCCTGAGTTAGCAGGAGAGCCAGCGTGAGAGAACGTGCCTGGGACACCACGACCATCCAACAACAATCGCCACGAGCTTGCCAGTACACCGCTGACAGCTTGGACAGGAATATGTGTGTTACTCGACTTTTCATTTCAACGCGTACCAGCAGTGATCACAGCCTAACAGGAGAGACCGTCTGTGACTGCTTGTTGCTTGAACATGAGATCTTGCGTCATACAGGAGGGAGTGAGGAGGGGGGGGGGGGGGGGGGCATCGGGAAGGGTGGCATGGGGAATAAAATTGATGGACAAAGTGTCGGCCAGCTGTCTGACGGAGAAGGCAACGAGGTGCTGAAGCTGGGTGGAAAGCCTCTCTGGATTCACACTCACCTTCCTGGCCACTGTCACCAGCGTGAACGTGCCTCTCCATCTTCATCATAACACAAAAAGGCACGTGGCACGTGCAGCGCATCGGCGCACGAACTTACCCGCACGTCGCAAGATCTGCAGGCGCGTCATTCATCCAAGTACAGAAATGCACATGTGCGAGCAAGCATTCGCTCCTGCATCCATCCCTGCCCGACACACGTATGCACATGTACACAAATATGCACGTAGGTGTGGACTCTGAAAGAGAGAGAGAGAGAGAGAGAGAGAGAGAGAGAGAGAGAGAGAGAGACAGACAGACAGACAGACAGACAGAGAAAGAGAAAGAAGGAGGAGGGAGAGAGAGGAGGAAAAGGACGTTTAT
>JADBJO010000166.1:805000-807500 GCA_016801955.1 Conus betulinus
GTGAGTTTTCTCTATTGGAGACTGTCTCCCCCTTGGAGTCTATAAGCTTGCTGAAGGCTCATTTTGAGAAGCATTTTATTATTCCCTATTCACCCACTCATGCACATACTGTTAGTTAGGCAGAGGCAGAATTATCTACCAGTGCAGATATGAATGCTTATCTCCCCCTATTTCTTCAATCTAAGACATGAGAGCAAGCTTGTTTATAACTGAATATATGTGTATATATATATATATATATATATATATATATATATATCTGTATATGTGTGTGTGTGTGTGTGTGTGTGTGTGTGTGTGTGTGTGTGTGTGTGTGTGTGTCAATGAATTAGCAGAAATCGAAAGATTCCTGTTAAACGTGTTTCTATGTTAACATAAAAAATAGGACGCAGAAAACAAAATTAAAAATAAAACTCGCCCCCCCCCCCCCACCGCACCCACCCCTTCCCACAACCCCCAACACACATACAAAGCACAAAACAATTACTTTCGAAGAGGGCTGAAATAAATATCCAATATTTTTTTAGGGATTAAAAACTCGCCACAAACAGCGAGTTCTGGGGAAACGAGGGCAGGGCAGAGGCACTCAACAAAGGAACCTTCAAGGGCATGAGGGAGAACGAAAACCCCCGCCAAGGTCGACCAGATTCTAGCTCTTCCTTTTACGTAAATGCATGAATGAGTAGCAAATATCTTCCCACCAGGACAAGTAATTGAAGACGCAGTCACTTCTAATGTACGATTTGAAATAAGATGTAGGAAATACAAAATATTGATTTTCTTTAAAAAAAAAAAAAGAAATGTTCAATATTCCATGAAAATATATTTTACCTCGTGGATAGTTTTGTTCCCTTGACAGAAACTCACACAGTGTTCCTATTGAAGTGGACAATGTGCAACAATCTTGCTGAACGGTGGATCCTGGTCTCTCTTCAATGATTCAGGTCTGCACTAAAATAGAACTGCTAATCCTTGGGTTACATTTCATCGGTCCATCAAGTATAGTTCAGACTGGTTCAGTAGTTTTGGCCCAACCGTGTTGAAGGACGCTCAATGAGCAAATCAACGGAAATAACCTCCTTGCAGAATTAGCAAGAAGGAACTTAGATGTGGTAAACTCTGCCTTCCGCTGTCCAAATCCATGCTTTGTTTGTTTGCAGTTTCACTCTTGTTTGTCGTTCGTTGTCTCGGCTGTAGAGAACCTGATGCCTGAAATGCGTTAATTTTGTTTCGTTCTTCGTTTGTTCCATTTATTGGCAGATCTGTATTTATTTGTATTCTCTCGTTTCTGTTCCTGTCTGCTTTCACTCTGTTTTCAAACTGGCTGAAATAACTTAGCACAATAGACCAACTGTTTAGAAGTGTAGTAGTAATAGGAGGAGCACGTTACGCAGCTTCTCACGTTACGCAGCCCCCCCTCTCTGCTCTCCCCCCCCTCTCTCTCTCTCTCTCTCTCCTCTCTCTGTCTCTGTCTCTGTCTCTCTCTCTCTCTCTCTCTCTCTCTCTCTCATTCCCTTGACACACATGCACATCACTGGACCATGTACAGATGAAATATTGATAAAGGACAGCTGGCGAGTTTCCCTGGCTCATTGTCATGGATATGTCATGGATATGGAAAAAAAAATCGGCTCCCGTCCCTTACGACTCAGCACATATTGCACGTGCACCGGCCACTGTGAACGTACTCACCTGTAAAACTGATTTCAGTTGTCTTCATTAATCTCTGAGATGAGTGTATTTAAACTCGAAGGTAACATATTGACGGTAGTTAATGTACGTTCAATGAAATTTAATTTGAATTTAAACCAAGGCTGTTAACTTATCCATGATTTTCACATGCAGTGTCACAGAGTCATCGCTGGATAGAGGTAAGGCAAGTCCCGTTGGAGTGTGACAACTCAGTGTGTATCAGCCTGGGAACTATTCGGAAAAAAAGTTTTTTTTTTTTTGTGATCTTTAGCCTTTTTAAGACAACATTTGTTTTACTGGCATACAGGATCAAAAGGAGTATACATGCAAAGACGCGGAATCCGAGTCTGTGTTGTTAAACCTTTTTGTTACTGTTGTCGTTAGGATGTTTCGCTTTTATTGACATTGATTTAACGTGGGAGTGACGCCCTATGTCGAGTATTGTAAACTTTCACGCGATTGGTGGGCATTTGGCGTGACGTTGACAGCACCCTTGAGACAGATAAAACCTGGACCCTGATCACGTGGCAGCTCTTGTCACAGGAGCATCTTCACTGACACCGATCCCAGAGTGCGTCAGGGCTTTGGGGGGGGCACCGCAATAACAAACAGTGCACTGGCTGCCTTCATGCTTGACTGTCGGGTTGTGGCAACTCTTGCTGGTCTGTTCAGCCATGTTGTCTGTTCAGTTCTTTGTTCTGTCCACTCTGTGTCCTCTTCCCCTGCACAGCTCCCTGGAGGACAGCCTTTAAGAGCCCATTTGATCTCATCATGCGTCTCTATCACTCAAGCTTTCTTTTCTTCTCGG
>JADBJO010000166.1:817500-820000 GCA_016801955.1 Conus betulinus
CTACTCGAGAAAGTAACTGTACTCTTCTTCTTCTTCGTCGTCGTCTTTTTCTTTTTCTTTTTTTCTTTTTATTCTCCTTTAGGTGTCAATGACGTGTGGGACTCAACTATACAGAACTGGAAGACTCGAGCTTGTCAGTACAGAGTACCATCTGGACATGTAAATTTCTGAAACTGGGTGTTGGGTGTCGGTCGTCCGTTAAGTTAAAGGAATTGGAAGTTTATTTCTGATAAGTGTTTTCATCTTCGGATGTTGCGTGCAAGTCAATGGGTAATCGCCTACCTGGGGGTCTCCAGACACTTATAGGTCCATTTTGCGCACGCGTCGTCAAAATGCCATCTTGACCCGTTCAGGCAATCCAGTTTCTAAAGTACCACCACCTGGGAAGAAAAAGATAGGCAAGGGTAAGGAAAAGTTCATAAACAACAGGTAAAGTGTAGGAAAAGGTGCAATTATGCAGGAAAAATGAGAGAACATAAGAGAAGAGTGGGACACGTTGGGGAAAAAACTAGAGAGAGAGAGACAGGAACACTTAGGGAAGTCAGGAAAAACTAGAGAGAATCAGGAAAAGGTAGGGATAGTGAGGAAAAAGAACGGAGAGGCAGGAAAGAAATTAGGTACACTTGGGAAAAACAAATAAAACAGAAAAAAAAAAAACTAGGAAGACGCAGGAAAAGGCAGAGAAAGTTCAGAAAAAGCGAGAGAAGTTAGAGAAAAAAAAAGGAACAGCTAGAAAACAGTGTGGAACGAAAGTGAAAAGTATGAAAAGTTTGAGAAAAGAAGGAACCATTCGGAAAAGCAGGGCAAGGTAAAAAGTAGGGAAAGTTTATAAAGAGTGGGG
Source organism: Conus betulinus (assembly GCA_016801955.1). Lineage (NCBI taxonomy): Eukaryota > Metazoa > Mollusca > Gastropoda > Neogastropoda > Conidae > Conus > Conus betulinus. Next base: position 818,342 of record JADBJO010000166.1, read on the forward strand.
AAAGTTACGGAAAGTAGAGAAAGTTATGAAATAGTTTGGGGAGTTAGGGGAAAAAAAAAGGGGGAAAATTAAGGAAAAGTTGTTGGCAAAGTTAGGGAAAATTCGGAAAAGTAGAGAAAGTTATGAAATAGTTTTGGGGAGTAAGGGAACAACAGGGAAAAGTGAAGGAAAAGTTGGAAAAGTTAGGAGAAAAACTAGGAAAAGTAGAGAAAGTTATGAAATAGTTTGGGGAATTAGGGGAGAAATAGGAAAAATTAACGGAAATTTGGAAAAGTTAGGGGAAATTATGCGGAAAAAAAAAAAATAAGGAAACAGTGGAAACGCTTGGGGGAACAAGTGGGGGAATCATGAAAAAGTAGTGAAGTAAGGATAATAGAGGGAAAGCCAGGGGAAAAAAAAACAGGAAAGGTCAAATCAAACTAGGAAAAAACAAAACAAGGAAAAACTGGTAAAACGGTAGAAACTAAACGGAAAGGTCGTGAAAATTTTTTTTATAAAAGTAAGAAGAAAGTTAGGAAAGAGTGGGAAAGATAGAAAAAGATAATGATAGAAAAACAGGAAAAAAGCTCTGCTGCCTGAACTGACCTAGTTCTCATCAGACGATAAATTCTTGTTTGATTAAAAGATGGGGACTTTTCCCTCCAACTGATGCCTCAATAGCCGGGGAGATGGAGGAGAAAAACGAGACCTATGGAGTTCCACGAGTTTCTGAGGTGGTGTCGCTGTTCTCCTGACGGCTTCATGGAGGATTTGCGACCATAGGTCATAAATCGTGGACACTTCCTCTTCGCACCGGAAGGAATGAAGCGGGGTTCCAAAATGTGGATTCTCCATTCAGTGTATTCCCCAAACGGCCTGGGATGGGTTGCACAAAATGAGACCCGTGGAGGTTCACTATTTCTGCGGTTTCTCTCTCTCTCTCTCTCTCTCTCTCTCTCTCTCTCTCTCTCTCTCTCTCTCTCTCTCTCTCTCTCTCTCACACACACACACACACACACACACACACACACACACACACACACACACACACACACAATCACACAATCAGGTCATCTGCTCGTCCGTAACTGTATGCATATTTACCCACAAATAAAACGTACTGTACTTGAATACAAGTGAAACTGAGAACCAGCTGGTCGGAACGTACATAAGCATCAATTTCAAAGTGAATATAGGAACTTGAAAAAAAAAAAGAAGAAGAAGACGACGAAATAACCATTTAAGGCTAGCTTGACCATTAGCGTGTTTCCACAGCCGGTTAGAAAACAGTTGTCTCTCAGAATACACCATAACTGCAGTTTGTCGGTATTGCTATCATTTTCGTGGACTTTGTTAGCTGCAGTGATGGGCTTTGAAAAAAAGAGACGTTTGGCTCTGTCGGAATACACAATAACTGAAGTTTGTTTTTACTGATATTTTCGCGGATTTTTTCTTTTTTCTTTTTTTTTTTTTTTTTTTTTTTTTGCGGTGATAGGGTTTGCAAAAAATTCCGAGTGACATTCTGAACTTTTGGTAGGCTTATGTCTGTACATGGGTGAATCTACACCCGCAACGTGTGATTCAGTGCCTGACTATGGAACGGGAGAGAAGGAGCTGGGGGTGGTGGTGGGGGGCGGTGGACGTCCGGAAGAACGGTTTACAGGAAGACAAGAGACAAGG
>JADBJO010000166.1:825000-840000 GCA_016801955.1 Conus betulinus
TTTAGAGCAGTCCTGTACCACCCTTGGAGGCCTGCGCTGTGTTGACGATGGGCACAGGCACGCGCAGGACACTCCATTAAGATATCAAGGGACATAACTGCTCCTGAACAGAGGTAAATCGGACTACAGGATGCAACTCATAACAGCCCTAAAGTAGCATCCCCATGGGTGTACCAGCCCGTATTTCATGACTGCAGAGCCCACCGGCGAAAAAAAAACGCCACCCTCCAGCTGTCGAGCACACCCCACAGACCAACCACCCCTGCCCACGGACAGATGAAGACAGTGCCACTCCAGACACAGCCAAGCTTTCGCCATACGTCTTATGTGCCCTCAGAGAGAATCCAAAGTTGTAGTCTTTCCCACTGTCAACAGAACTTTCCCTGTGGTTAGTGGGTCTTTCCTCACACTGTCACTGGACCTTTCCTCCAGGGTCAGCCTAGTTAAGGCAAAGAAGAAAAAGAAACACCCGAAGGTGCTGGCAGGACCCAGAGAAGCACTGTCTTCACCTGCCTTTAGAGCAGTCCTGTACCACCCTTGGAGGCCTGCGCTGTGTTGACGATGGGTACAGGCACGCGCAGGACACGCCATTAAGATATCAAAGGACATAACTGCTCCTGAACAGAGGCAAAGAGAGTTTCCCATCAACCGCGGGGAGAGTGAGCGGGGTGAGGGTTTAAGAGACGAAGGAAAGGGGGCGAGGTGTGTGTGTGTGTGTGTGTGTGTGTGTGTGTGTGTGTGTGACGGCAGTGTAAGCATGATTGCCATGTGTGAGACAAAGGGAGAGAGAAAGAAAGAGGAGGGGGGAAGGGAGAAGTAGACCAGTGTAGACCAGTGTGTGTGTGTGTGTGTGCGTGCGTGCGTGTGTGTGCTTGTGTGTGTACATATTTGTGTGTGTGTGGGGTGTTTGTGTGTGTGTGTGTGTGTGTGTACAATTTGTATAGGAGGGTGTTTGGATCCGATCGGGGTGGAGTTGTCAAGTGACTTGTCACACATGCTTGAAAGACTGGTTGAATATGAAATGCTGTCATACAAAACAACACTTTATAATGATCAATGGCTCATTACACAGAGAAATCCATAGCTTCTTTTGAAGACTGTGCAGATTGTACGCGTGCCCGCTTCCTCCCTCCCCTCCTCAAAGAATAAAAAAAAAACACTTTAAATGCTGCTACTATTGCTGCTGCAACAGCTACTGCTGCTGAAGCTGTTTGTTGTTGCTGCTGCTGCTGCATCTACTACTGCTCTAATAAAGGACATTTGGCATACACACACATTAAACTGGTGCACTGCGCTTTGACATCGCGCTAAAGCGCGTTAAGGAGGGATCTCAAACCTGTTCGCTCTCTCTCTCTCTCTCGCGCTCTCTCTCTCTCTCTCTCTCTCTCTGATCTGCTCGCACACGCATACTCGTCTCTCTGTCTCTGTCTCTCTCTCTCTCTCTCTCTCCCTCTCTATCTCTATCTATCTATCTATCTATCTATCTATCTATCTATCTATCTATCTCTCGACACACACACACACACACACACACACACACACACATACATACACACACACACGCATGCACGCACGCACACACACACACACACACACACACACACACACACACACACACACACACACACACACACACACACACATGCACCCCATGCATGCACACCACACGCACACACACACCACGCACACACACACACACACACACACACACACACACACACACACACACACACACACACTTCAACGCTGACGAATGACACCAGGTAAACGAAAACACAACAAACCAACAAACAAACCAAACAAAAAGCAACTCCCCACTGTCCGAACTTGGTGCCGATGTGTACTGACAAAGGCGCATAAGTCAGGTCGGTCCGTACGGGCCGCTTTGACAGCGATCCCTGACCAATTCTGCGGAGCATCGTTATGGATAATCCCCCCTGTCTATCCCTGGTGGAGTATTCCCATCCCTCATCTCCATCCCACCGTCCGTCCTCATGGCGGGCCGTCAAAGACTGGGACCACGGCGGAGGGAGACGCTCTGGCACCAATAGTAAATGACCCGAGCGGTTTCAGCCAGCAGAGGCTTTTCCTGTTGTTCCTACAATTCACCCAACATCCCCGCTTCCCCCCCACCCGATTCCACTCTTTTCTTACACACTTGCTCCTCTCTTCTTCTCTTTTCTCCACGTTTGCCTTCTTATCCCTACAGCTGCCTTCTTTGTCCTCTACCCCTGCTTTCTCTCTCCTCTCACCCCTCTCCTCCCCTCCCTGCCTTCTCCCTTTGCCTTCCATGTCTAAATTTTTCCTGCCCTTGGGTTCTTTTACAACCTTACCCCACCGGTTTTTTTTTCGTTTTGTTTTCTTTTTTTTAATTAGCATCTCTTCACATCTTTTTCTTCCCTTTTCTACACCCAACCCCTTTTCTACAGTTTGCTTTTCTAATTTGCATTAGCTTTGCCTCCCTTTGGGAGATTTTCGACTGTCTTTTTTTTTTTTTTTACTACTGGATTGCTTTTTTCTTTTCCTGAAATTACCCTTTTTTCTCTACTCAATCAGTTGTTCTGAAAATTGGCTACCTGAAACACAACATTTATATTCTGTCCCCCACATGCATTCTACAAGTTGTTGATGAAGGTTTTACGCTCGACAGATGCTTTACACTGTTGGAGTGTTAGAATGCCAATGTAGAAAGAACACACACACACACACACACACACACACACACACACACACACACACACACACACACACACACACACACACACACACACACACACACACTCACACACACACACACACACACACACACACACACACACACACACACACACACACACACACACACACACACACACACACACTCACTCACACACTTCTAAGAATGACGCCAGGTAAACGAACGAACAAACCAAAAACAAATCAGACAAAAGCACCCACTGTCCACATTTGCTGCCGATGTGTACTGACAAAGGCACAATAAGTCAAGAGTACGGGCCGCGGCGATCCCTGACCAATTCTGCGGAGCATCGTTGTGGATATCCCCCCCCCCCCCCCCCCCCCCCCCACACACACACCATTTCTGTGTCTGGTGGAGTATTCCTATCCCTCATCTCCATCCCACCGTCCGTCCTCATGGCGGGCCGTCAAAGACTTGGGACCACGGCGGAGGGAGACGCTCTGGCACCAGTAGTAAATGACCCGAGTGGTTTCAGCCAGCAGAGGTTTTTCCTGCTGTTCCTACAATTCACCTAACTTTCCCTTCCTCCCCCCACCTCATTCTACTCTTTTCTTACACACTTGCTCCCTCTCTTCTTCCCTTTTCTCCACGTTTGCCTTCTTATCCCTACAGCTGCCTTTTGTGTCCCATATCTCTGCTTTCTCTCTCTCCTCTCCCCCCCCCCCCCCTCCCCTCCTCTCCCTTCCTACATTCTTTGCTTTCCATTTCTAACCTTTTTCTGCCTTGGTTCTTTTTCCAATCCTCCCCCACGCTTTCTTATTTTGATGACCATCTTTTTTTCATATCTTTTTCTTTTTTTTTTTTACATGCAACCCTTTGTCTCTATTTGCCTTCCCTTCCTATTTTTTTTTCGTACTGATTCTATCCTTTGTTTTTCTTTCATCTTTATCACAATTTTTTTCTCTTAGTTTTCAGTTTTTCTAGTTTTCTTATTTATTCCTACTTTCTTCTTCTTAGCCTTGCCTCCCCTTTGGTAGTTTTTCTACTATTCTTTTGTCTGACTGCTTTTCTTTTGCTGATTTTTAATTTTTCATCCTGTACCAATTAGTTGTTCTGAAACATGGGTACCCGAAAACGCAGCATTTTGGTTCTGTCCCGCATATGCATGCTACAAGCTGTTGAAGATGGCTTTATTTTCGACAGACGCTTTACACTGTTGCAGTTTTAGAATGCCAATGTAAGAAAGAACACACATACACGCACACGCACGCACGCACGCACGCACGCACGCACGCACGCACATACCACAATGAATTGTCTTTGCGAACTGTTGACCACGACTGTTTAATTTCACTTGGCTTGGTCCTAACAACTTATTGCGCAGAAGAAGTAAATCCAAAGAAAACGAAGTGAATTCACACACACACACACACACACACACACACACACACACACACACACACACACACACACGCGCGCGCGCACGCACGCACGCACGCACGTACGCACACACACGCACGCACACGCACGCACGCACACGCACACACACACACACACACACACACACACACACACACACACACACACACACACACACACACACACACACACACACACTTAATCCTCATTCCTCTACTTCTGTTTTCCTACATTGCAATTTTACTACCAAGAGAAAGTTGGTTTCTACATTTTTGTGTGCTTTTGGTGATTTCTGAAGAAGATTTGTTTGTTGAAAATTGTCTTGTCTATGTTGTATTCTGTGTCAGTCGTATTTAGCACCTTGTGTGTTTATTTTTTTGTGTGCTCTGTTTTCATTAGTTTTCAGCCTATTTCAGTCTTTAAAAAAACCTCAAAAAACAAAAATAATGTGATGATAGTCCTTCTGTATTACACCGCCCGCTATTTCTTACCGCCTCCATAAATGTTAATATTCTGTACGATGACACCCCCCCCCCCCCCCCCCCCGCTACATTACACAAAGAGGTTATATGAAATGGAAGGTAGTGAAATTTAATGCTGACTGAACAAAACATGTAGCAAAGCAGCAAAGGAGGTTGTATATGATGAAAGATAGTAAATCGTAACACTGATTGAACAAAGCATGTAGCGTAGAGTAGTGAGAAGTAGTGCTGGCTGAACGGCACACGTTACAAAACATAGTGTGAAGAAATGTTGGCTGAACGACGCTTTGCAGTAAAATGGAAGCGTAGTCTGAACAACATAGGTAGTGAAAAGTATTGAAAAGTACTTCTGGTTGAACGACACAGGTAGTAAATGGAAGTGCTGTGTCTGAACGACACATGTAGCAAAAAGTATTGAAAAGTAGTGTTGGTTGAACGACACAGGTAGTAAAATAGAAATGCTGTCTGAACGACACATGTAGCAAAAAGTATTGAAAAGTAGTGTTGGCTGAACGACACAGGTAGTAAAATAGATATGCTGTCTGAACGACATATGTGGTAAAATGTATTGAAAAGTAGTGTCGGCTGAACGACACAGGTCGTAAAAAAAAGTATTGAAAAATATGTGGTAAAATGTATTGAAACACAAGTAGTAAAATGGAAGCGCAGTCTGAACGACACATGCTGAATCAACAGTATTGAAAAAAGTAGTACTTGTGAACGACACACACGTAAAAAGTTGAACTGCTGTCTGAATGACACAGGTAGTGATAATGGAAGTGCTGTCTGAATGACAGAGGTAGTAAATGGAAGTGCTGTCTGAACGGGGCTTTGGTTAAGGTCCGTGGAGTCCAGCTGTAACGACCACATACAACGTGCCCCTAGCCATCTTCCGCGGGTAAAACAAACTGGCTGGTATTCGTTAAAGCTTCTCTGGCTGACCGATGGTCGACCCTTCAATTTTCGGTGAAGGTTGAACATCTGTGTATTATATGGGAAAGTTACAAATAAATCCGGAGAGTCTGGGATTGGTTCTACATTTGCTCCGACATTTCGGCCAGAGGACCTTCCTCAGGGGAGGTTATTCGTTCTCAAGTAAGACAAAACGAGACATGGGAAGACAATGCAAGACAGATAAGATTGTACGAGAGAATACAAAACAGGGGTGGGCAAAACAAAACGCGGTAAGACGGAGGTCAAGACAGCAATAAATTAGATGCTTCAGATATGTTATGTCTTTATTCTCTATAACAAACAGAAGGTTATTTTCCAACTCCATTTATATAAGCACACACACACACACACACACACACACACACACACACACACACACACACACACACACACACACACACACACACTGCACCAACTTCACTGGCGAAGTCAAACTGCTCAGCTATCAGTCAACAATAGCAGCAGTACCCGAAAGGTGTGTTTGTGTGTGTGTGTGCGCGCGCGTGCGTGCGTGCGTGCGTGCGTGCGTGAGTGCGTGCGTACGTGCGCGCGCGCGCCGTGTGTGTGTGTATGTATGTGTGTGTTCAGAACAAGACTATCCATAGTCAAATCAAAAAGAACAATTTATATAGTTTGGCATACATACACACACTTCCACCCACAACTATTCGGCATAGTACATGCAAAACTCTGCCGATCATTACTGTAGCAACACATCAACAGAAGCAGACTACTAAGAGTCACATCAATGCAAAATTATTTCACCGATCAGTTTTAAAACAGACAAACTAAAAGGCACATATAATCACTGATTACGCTTTCAGTCATAGAGGATTTCAGATGCAGTTCACACTAGGAATAACAAAATATCTGTTACACATCTTTTCTTTTCTTTTTTATCTGTTCACTCCTCCTCCTCCTCCTCCTCCTCCTTCTTCTTCTTCTTCTTCTTTTTCTCAGTGGCTTTATTCCCATGTCACGCATTCAGCTCCACATACACAGCCACACCCGAGTTCGTCTAACCGTAGTAGCCTCTGTATACGCAGTTGACGGGGAACAACCAATATTGAGTCGTTAGGCAAAACTGGAGAAGACATGCGCTGCTGCTGAAACACCCCAGAGGAAATCAATGGAGTTGAAGCAGGACACCCACTACTAAATTCCTTCTGACAACAACAATGGTGTTTTTGCTGTTTTGTGCGCAATTTCTACGTTGTGAGCATCCTGCACCTACCGGCGAAGAATAAGATTTCAAATTTAGAATGAAGAGGATATGCCGAATCCTTCCCAAAGAATGAAGAGGATATGCCGAATCCTTCCCAAAGAATGAAGAGGGTATGCCGAATCCTTCCCAAAGAATGAAGAGGGTATGCCGAATCCTTCCCAAAGAATGAAGAGGATATGCCGAATCCTTCCCAAAGAATGAAGAGGGATATGCCGAATCCTTCCCAAAGAATGAAGAGGGTATGCCGAATCCTTCCAAAAAAGATGGAGAGGGTATGCCGAATCCTTCCAAAAAGATTGAGAGGGTATGCCGAATCCTTCCCAAAGAATGAAGAGGGTATGCCGAATCCTTCCCAAAGAATGGAGAGGGTATGCCGAATCCTTCCCAAAGGATGAAGAGGATATGCCGAATCCTTCCCAAGAAATGAAGAGGATATGCCGAATCCTTCCTAAAGAATGAAGAGAGGGTATGCCGAATCCTTCCCAAAGGATGAAGAGGGTATGCCGAATCCTTCCAAAAGAATGAAGAGGGTATGCCGAATCCTTCCCAAGGAATGGAGAGGGTATGCCGAAATCCTTCCCAAAGGATGAAAAGGTTATGCCGAATCCCTTCCCAAAGAATGAAGAGGGTATGCCGAATCCTTCCCAAAGGATGAAGAGGATATGCCGAATCCTTCCCAAAGAATGAAGAGGGTATGCCGAATCCTTCCCAAGGAATGGAGAGGGTATGCCGAATCCTTCCCAAAGAATGAAGAGGGTATGCCGAATCCTTCCCAAAGAATGAAGAGGGTATGCCGAATCCTTCCCAAGAATGAAGAGGATATGCCGAATCCTTCCTAAAAGATGGAGAGGGTATGCCGAATCCTTCCTAAAGAATAAAGAGGGTATGCCGAATCCTTCCCAAAGGATCAAGAGGGTATGCCGAATCCTTCCCAAAGAATGAAGAGGGTATGCCGAATCCTTCCCAAGGAATGGAGAGGGTATGCCGAATCCTTCCCAAAGGATGAAGAGGATATGCCGAATCCTTTCCAAAATGGAGAGGGTATGCCGAATCCTTTCCAAAGAATGGAGAGGGTATGCCGAATCCTTCCCAAAGAATGAAGAGGGTATGCCGAATCCTTCCCAAAAAATGGAGAGGGTATGCCGAATGCTTCCCAAAGAATGAAGAGGGTATGCCGAATCCTTCCCAAAGAATGAAGAGGGTATGCCGAATCCTTCCCAAAGAATGAAGAGGGTATGCCGAATCCTTCCCAATGAATGGAGAGGGTATGCCGAATCCTTCCCAAAGAATGGAGAGGTATGCCGAATCCTTCCCAATGAATGGAGAGGGTATGCCGAATCCTTCCCAAAGAATGGAGAGGGTATGCCGAATCCTTCCCAAAGGATGAAGTCTGGCACCTTCACCGTCACCTTTATATACACATCACAGGGGAGGTGACTGCTGAACACTGGCGATTTCTCCCATCAAGTTCCGTTCCACACTGTCAGCCTTTTACTTATGTATGAATGTATGTATGTACGTTGCTGCGTACCTTACTTAAGGAGAAGACGTTAGAAACAAAACAAAGGCCAATCATGTTCCGCTCCTCTCCCCCTACCCCCCCCCCACCCCCACCCCCGCCTCTCCCATCTATACCATAAATATTGACTTCCACTGATTGTTGGGATTTCTTGATGCAGTTTTAGCTCTCTCTAAGCTCAACAATTGTTCACCATCTTCACCTTCGAGGATACTTTGCCATAATTGTTTCCTAGTTCTTTTTATTTATTTAGTAGTTTGTTTTCCTTCGATTTTTAGAAGAAAAAGATGTACACCTTGTGCGCTTTCTGTTTGTTTCAGTTGTTTTCTTATTTCTATTGTTCTGTTCCTTTCGTGGTCTCATGCGTCCTATGTTTTTGTCATCTCCTTTTACCTGTGTTCTAACACAGTCATTCTTCACTCACTAATATTCCTCCCGGATATTTTTTGTGTGTCCATAGCTTGAAATTGTTTTTTCCCTTAAGTCTTAGGAAGACTGGGATTTTTGTTCGTGGAGGAACTGAGACGATCCTTTGCTTTTGCCCTTTATGTACAGACTTTTGAGTAATGTGATCCTGTTTGTATCATATTTCTTCACCCCCACCTTCTCCATTAGTATTCATAAGGAGCAGCCACGGAGACATCGCCTGTCCTTATTAGTTTGGTGGCGTTTTTGTTGTTGTGTTCTCTGGCAGAGGGGACCAGGCTGTGTGGAACGGCTGCTGTGCTGGCCTCGTTGCTTTGAATGGATTCTTTTCTGTGTATTGACTTTGATAGTGCTGTGTTTCATTATGCTGTATTGGGTATTGTAGCATCGTATTTTATCATGTTGTGTTGTGTCGTGTCGTGTCGTGTCGTGTCGTGTCGTGTTGTGCTGTATTGTGTTGTGTTGTGCCGTATTGATTTGTGTTGTGCTGTATTGGGCATTATGCATCGTATTGTGTGTGTGTTGTGCTGTATTGTGCTGTGTTGTGCTGTGTTTTGTTGTGTGTGCTGTATTGAGTTGCATTATGCTGTATTGTGTCACATTGTGCTGTGTCTTAAGATAAAAGGTGATCGAGAGAGAGAGAGAGAGAGAGAGAGAGAGAGAGAGAGAGAGAGAGAGAGACGGAGAGAGAGAGAGATAGAGGCCATTTATTTCATAGAGGCCATGGCTCCCGATGAAAGGGTATGAGAACAACGTACAATAAGTGAAATAAGTAAGGGCAACGTGAATCGTAAAAACAAGCCTACGATATTGCTGTTTCTCTAAATGCAAACGCCATATACAGATACAAAGAAAACTCCCGAACTACAATACGATCAGTGCAAGATAAGAACAAGGTTAGTTCAAACAAACACGTTTGTCTATAAAACTTGGATTGTAGGGAAGTTTCTCCTGATAGTAGACAGCAGTTCACAGCTAAGGACAAAGCGTAATTACTCTCAATGAGACATTTTGCATAAAGGACTTAATAAAATCAAACTTAGTTGCCATTTTGGTATCTTTGCTGGTGAACAGCCAAGTCACATATACCCAGTCTAAGTCTTGTCGTAATGTACTAAAGAGGTCTGTTAATATTCAGAGACCAATACGGCTTCAAGTCATGGACATTGTAGTATATTCTGTGAAAGGTGAATCTGTCATTCAGCAAAGTATGTTCGTTCTGATTCCGTCATCTGTTGTCAGTTAAGCGTTGATGGAAAACAACATGAACAGAACTTTTCATGCACCGCTCTGATTCACTGATTCACCAATCAATATATGTCCAAGCCCATGTTCACACAGGCTGAGGTGCACATTTGACTCTCGGATGTTCTGTGTGTGTGTGTGTGTGTGTGAGAGAGAGAGAGAGAGAGAGATGGCCGACTGCTGTCATCCAAGGCCCACAGGAGGGCAATGTCTTTGATGTAAGCATCGGTCAGGGGAATGCTGACCCTAGCACCTTATGAAACAGCAGAGAGATGGACGAGGCTGGAAGAAGAAGACCCGCGCTTAACGGAATGAAAAGACAAGCGTTTATGCGTTTAAGTGGAAGTGCTTGGGGGGGGGGGGGGGGGGGGGGGGGGGAGGGGGGGGGAGGTGTGGGGCGGGGAAGCGAGGGGCGAGGGAGGGGGGACACAGATGGGTAAGGGTGGGGTGCTTAGGTGGTTGGTAGGGTGTTGTAGGAGGCTGGATGAAGACGGAAGGGCAAGATGATCCATCCTTCACTTCCTCCCTCTCCTCCCCCCTCCCTCTCCTTCTCAGTTTCCTTTCTCATGCGGCGCCGACTGAGAAAAGGCGTGACACGTGTCGGTCTACGACACACTGTCTACCCCTTCCTCCGTGGCTCCCGGCCCACGCAACCGCTGGAGCCATCCAACTTTGATGACCCTTGACACCTCCACCACCAATCAGCGAGGACCACGAATAGGTAATGCGTATGTGTAGAGGAGGGGCTGTGGGGATTGAGGAGGGAGGGGGGGGAGGAGCTGAAAGAGAGGGGAGTGTTAAGAAATGAGTGAGTTAAGGTAGTTATGAGGGAGGGGTAGTTTTGGTGGCGATGGGGAGTGGTAGTAAAGTGGTTGTGGCGGTGGTGGTGATACGGACGAAGAAGACCACTAGGAGACGAAGTCAGCTGCTGACACACGAGCCTTTTCGTCCTTACAGTTGAGACGAAACGTTTGAACCTGTGCGGTCCGACCAGTCAGTGCCGAACGGACGGAGTGCTTCACGATAGTTTTAACACCTTCGAGTTTGATCCCGCATGCCGCTTCAAAGGACTGTACAATTGAATACCAAGCTTTTTCTGGAATATTTAGATCCTTATAATTTTTTGAGTTGACATTCCAAAGCACATCATGGCCTTGGTACAATTCAATCAAATGTTTGGTCTCCGAATCGGACAGTCTGACCGCCTTGCCGGACGACGCCATTTTTCCTTGTGCCATGAGTGTTGGCTCAATGCTGAGCGTTGATTGGTTGGAGGATCCTAACTGTCCGTTTCGAATAGATCACGGTGTATTTCGAACGGTCGGGTTTAACTGGATGCCGAAGTCCGTTTGAGATGTACGTTTACTATGACAGACGCTACGTTTGGAATCGGGTTCGACCGGTACTTCCGAAGCGTACGGGCGGGGGAGGCTCGTGTGTCAGCCGCTTAACAGAAGAATCTCAACAGAGGCCTGTCTGCTGTTTATCGCCGTGTCCATTGCCTTATTTACATGACTCTGCGTCTTCTTTGCTATCCCCCCCCCTCTCTCTCTCTCTGTCTCTCTCTCTCTCTCTCTCTCTCTCTCTCTCTCTTTGGGAATAGCTGTGTCAAAACCGCGCCTTTTTGTAACTGGTGATAATTGGCACGGACAACTCGTCTGGAGCCTATGGAAATTGTGTGATCTGTGACGTCTCTGTTCACTACCTGTATTAGCCGTGTTTGGCAGTGGGTTGCAGCTCGGAGGTCGCCGCCCAACGTCCACTCAGTAACATTTCTCTTCGACCTCATTTACCCCTTTTTTTTTCACTCAAAAGGTTTGGGACAGGATCGTGCTGGCACGGTTCGCACTGGCCGGTATGGTAAGACCCTGCATGTCTGTCTAACAGCAGGCAAAAAGAAACTGAAAGTGAACGGCTCGAAACTATCAAAATCATTACTTTCCCACTTTTGAAAGGGGGTGTGTGTGGGGGGGGGGGGGGGGGGGGGGGGGGGGGCGGGTTGGGGCGAGTTGGGGGCTCTTAAGAGAAAATGAGAAAATCAGCTGGAAAAAAAAATGTTGTTTTTTTGTTGTTGTGTAATTAATTTTCTTTTTATTTTGTGGCTGAGGTCCAGTCACCAATCTATAAGCAGAAAAGCTTTTTGACAGGGCAGCCCAGAGACTCTTAATGGGAAAAGGTTGTCTGCCCAATAAAACAAGCCTCAAGAAATGAGTCACGTCATTAACATTAGCAGAGGAAGAAAGAATCGACCCGTCGCTGTTGGCCCCCGCCGGGCTAAGACCTTCTACTTATTATTGACATGCAATCTTGGAGTGGAAATCTTTTAGGATAAGACAATCTTCGAAGTGTTTAAATTCTCCGAGGGACTGGGAGACACAGTAAAGGCGTGAAGAGTCGATGCCCGAAAGTTCAGATGACCCAGACCTGTCTCTCGGACCAAAGACGTTCTCGACAGTCTGACAAGACGCTTGGAATCTCAAAGGAGAGATAGTGGGTCTAATTAATTAAGGACTCTGACCAAAAAAAAGCTAAGCAGTCAAAACTGCTTCGTGTTGAAAAAGGACACCTTGATTGCGGGCCCAGGATTTGAATGAAGAACGTAAGCAGACGGCTGGTCCATCGGGTGACAGAGAAATCCAAGTGCGGTAGTCCTACAGGAGACAGAGAAGGCGAAATATTTGTTGTGGATGTCCCGCGCCGACAAATAAGGCGAACGATCCCTAAACAGAAAACACCACCGTAGTTAGTCTCCTCAGGAAGCGGTATATCATTAAAAAAAAAAAAATGAACCAAAGAAACCGCAGACAGAGAGAAACACCACTTCATGACCGTTCTTCTTCTCGATGCAGGAGACCATAACCTCGCTCTCTACACAGATACATACGATGACGCACCACAAGAGCAATATAGTAAGTGATGTATTGTGTGGAGCATGGCCATTGGTGAATGTAGAGAAAGTGAACTGCTCAGGAATCCACACAACACTTAACTCGGACTGGGAATAAGCTGGGTGCGCTCAGGTAGGAACGATCCTGTATTCCAAAGGATTGGAGGGGGCTGAGGTTTCTTAAGAGGGATGACTCAAAAAACCGAATCAATTGTCAATAATAGTGGAGAGAGAGAGAGAGAGAGAGAGAGAGAGAGAGAGAGAGAGAGAGAGAGAGAGAGAGAGAGAGAGAGGAGGACAAACAGAAGTCTGAAATCCCAGAGCAGAGGACTGCTGTACCGAAAGTACTTGGCAAGTCAGAAAACAGAGCACAGGCAAAGGCAGCTGAGGTGAATGACATCATCAGGAGCTGTAGAAAGACATCTCGGAAAGCTGTGGATGGTACAAGAGGACATGACGGACACACTGGATATGTTAGAGACCTAACCATACCCCATTAAGGTGGGCGTCTGAGAGGCAGGCTAACTCTCTATAGGAAAGTCCTTCTCTCCTTCTTGTTGGATATCGATGGATTCATCTGCTGCTGCTGCTGCTGCTGCTGCTGCTGCTGCGGATGCTGCTGCTGCTGCTGATATTGTTGGTGTTGTTGTTGTACTGCATATTTATCTATACACGTTTTTTTTTTAATTCTTTACTCACTTAACCAAGTCAATGTTGAGTTTTTCAGAGGTACCAGTACTCTTACGGGGTCCTTGCTTTGTTATGTTTTGCATCATAATGTAACATGCAGTATGGATGTGCATGTCTGCTCTGTGTGTGTAACATGCAGTATGGATGTGCATGTCTGCTCTGTGTGTGTAACATGCAGTATGGATGTGCATGTCTGCTCTGTGTGTGTAACATGCAGTATGGATGTGCATGTCTACTCTGTGTGCGTGACTACCTGTGAACTGTAGTGTGTGAGCGTGACCAGTACACACAGACAACAGTATCCTGTTGTGGTTTTCTGATTTAAACAAGCTTGCAAGTTTATCTTGATTGAAAATGTTCACACACACACACACACACACACACACACACACACACACACACACACACACACACACACACACACACACACACACACACACACACACACACACACACACACACACACACACACACACACACACACACACACACGCACGCACGCACGCACACACACATACATACACACACACACACACACACACACACACACAGACACACACAGACACACACACTCACACACACACACACACACACACACACACACACACACACACACACACACACACACACACACACACACAGCAGCAGCACACCACATACACACACGCGCGCGCGCGGGCGGCGCACACACACACACATACTTTCTCTCTCTCTCTCTCTCTCTCTCTCTCTCTCTCTCTCTCTCTCACACACACACACACACACACACACACACACACACACACACACTTTATCTCACACACACACACACACACACACACACACACACACACACACACACACACACACACACACACACACATCCACACACCTAGGACTACATTACAGGAAAGACTACAGGAAAAAAAAGAGTGGAGCTGACGGGATGGGGTGTAGATGTAGAGGATGTCTGAAAATATTTGGACTGTTGCCAGTGACCGATCAGACACACAGAGACATGCCACTTTCTGTTGTATTCTACACTACACAGCACTGTTTCAGACCGTAGGCGAAGTTGGACATCTCGTCCGGCTGACTTGCATATTCATCTGGCAGCGCTGTTTTGGACTTTCTGTAACTTTTCAGTCTGGACCTACTGGGGGTTTGTATTCATCTCCCCATCATTATGGCTTCGTGAATGTCATTGTCCACCAGGACAAGATTCATTCTGTCAAGGCTCTCCCATGAGGTATCACCCTCAGCTTCTGGGCTTTCACATACACTATGAGCCCCATGTGATCGTTGTTCGTTCAACGACAGTGTCCACGACCTCCAAGTACTAGCACGATTTGCTGCAGATGAATTCCGAATCTTCGACGCCGCCTATCCCTCCGTGGGTCCATGGGATTACCACAGCAGTAAAACAACAACAACAACAACAACAACCAAAAATAAACAAAAACAGAGGGGGAAGTGTGTGTGGGGGGGGGGGGGGGG
>JADBJO010000166.1:850000-857500 GCA_016801955.1 Conus betulinus
GAGGAATGTCTATCTTATCGTCATGTTTGCTCTAGCTGTTCCTTTTTTTTTCACGCATAAGCAACAATTTAAAAGAAAAAAAAAACCGGAAAACTTGTGATCCCCCCCCCCCCCCCCCCCCCCCCCCCCCCCCCCCCCCCCCCCCCCCCCCGAAAATTGATGACATGTTTACTTCCATTTATGTGGGACTTTGAGCTTACTAAACAAAATTCTCAATGATGAAAAATTCTCCAGTCGCTTGATCCAAATAGCCACTTCCCTCAATATTTCCAGATCAAAAGAAAGCAACAAAAACAAACAAACAAGATTTTAAAGGGCCAAAAAGGGATTTAGAGAGCTTTACAGGGACTTCTTAGTGACAATTTCGCGCACTGTATAAAAAAAAAAATATATCTCCACTTTCACCCCCTGGCTCGTCCCTCCCCCACTCTCCCTCCTCCAGATTTGTCTTTCCATGACAAAAGAAAGCAAATTTCTGAAAACTCAGAGTGTGAATGCTGAAACGGATCCATGTGTGTACGTGAACATGGTGATCAATATCCAACCATTTTCACACAGAAAAATGACATGTATTAGCAATTGCGTACTTGGTTTTTTGAGAGAGAGAGAGAGAGAGAGAGAGAGAGAGAGAGAGAGAGAGACGGGAGAGAGAGAGAGAGAGAGAGAGAGAGAGAGAGAGAGAGAGAGTCTAATCATACTTTTACCAATACGACCTTTGCATTGAAATTGACTTTGTTGACAGGAGTTTCTTCGAACACCTTCGACCATTCAATGTTGTCGCTTGCATTGCTATTTTCTCGTTTTTCTTTTTTTTTTAATTCTTTCTCATATTTGGGCTGTAATTTGACAAATCTAAATCAGCTGTTCTGACTCGGATAGATAGAAATCATTATTGCTAGAATGTGCAAAACAAAACAAATGCTTACCAGATAGTGAAAAATAAGATTAGGAGTATGTCTCGCACGAACTAATGATTTCAAAATTTAAAAAAAGAAGAACCCCAACAGTTTTGGTTATTGGAGAGGGGAAGTGAAAAATCCCAGACAACGCGCTGACATTTCCTCAATCTGTTTTCCTGTTAGAGGTGCAGCAACAAACATCATCATTAGTTCCTGATCATTCGTATTAAAAAAAAAAAAAATGAAAGACAGCAAGTAGGGGACGGAGCTAAATAAGTAGGTGTTGTGTGTGTGTGTATGTGTGTGTTGTGTGTGTGTGTGTGTGTGTGTGTGTGTGTGTGTGTGAGAGAGAGAGAGAGAGAGAGAGAGAGAGAGAGAGAGAGAGAGAGAGAGAGAGAGAGAGAGACAGGCTGTAATCCTTTATTGCCATTTGGAATGGAAACAGGATACAAAATGAACATAAAGAGAGAAATAACACACACACACACACACACACACACACACACACACACACACACACACACACACACACACACACACACACACAATAACGAAGGCAAAAGAAAAGTTTCAGACGAACTGAAATTTATTTTATTCATCTATAGGAAAACCGCGCGCCCCCCCTACCCCCCCCCCCCCCCCCCCCCCCCCCCCCCCCCCCCCCCCCCCACGCGTGCCGCCACACCCCCACACCCACACACACACGCGCGCCACACACACACACACACCCACACACACACACACACACACACACACACACACACGCCACACACACACTCTAATATCACTTTAAAGTGAAAAGACGTTAAATCGAAGACACAACAACACACACACACACACACACACACACACACACACACACACACACACACACACACACACACACACACACACACGCACAGTCATTAAAAAAAAAGATAGTCAACTGCAACATAACCTATCCTACTATTTAATCAATGTTTTCGCATTGAATCATCAGAACTTTTGATTTTGTTTAAAAACGACAAGTGCATCTTTCGAAGTCCTTTTCCGTCAAACCTACTATTTCCGTCGAAACATCTACGTTGTAAATCTAGCCAGTCATCTATTCACATCTACACCGTTTGAGGTGAGTAATCGAATAATCTTCACAATATTTGACGTCCATATGTCACTCAGACTCCGATTTTTTTTTTTTAGTATAAGTAAGAGAAAAAATGATCTTCTCAGCTTCAGTTAATGCATTACGTACTGGGCAATAGGAATACGAAGACTTGCCCGAACTAAACAATGACTTTTTGTTTAAGACTGAATGTCCTTCATCTAAAACAAGCTAGATCAGTTTCGAAGTCAGTTAATTATGACGATTATTACAACATCCGAGTTTTTATTCACGTCTTGTTTGGTTATCATACAATATAGTTTTTCTTACTTGTCAGTACAATACAAGATTCATTGATGAAAAACGCCTACAGCAACGTTCCCCCCCATTAATGAAAATGGCAATACTATGTTTCCTATCCGCTGATGAAAAAAAAAAAAATCAAACAAAACATACCAACGTTCCCACATATTGATGAAAAAAAAAAACCTCCAAACTGATGTTTCGCCACCCTCTGGTAAAAACAATCTGAACAATCTTTTGATGAAAATATCCATTCCAATGGTTTTTAGTCATTATTGAAAATTCCCAAACACCAACATTTTCACCCATCAATAAAATACCAGACATTGATGTCCGTTTCAGATCAATTTTCCCAATCATTGATGAAATGCTTATAACCAGTGTTCCAACCTGTTTATAAGAAAATAACAATAGTGATAACACAAACGTTCTGCACTATTAATTTAATCAAAATACATCACACCAATGTTCCACCATACCACGACTGAAAAGTACAATGTATCCCAATTCTTGATTTCATAAAACAAAATACTCTCATAATAACTTTCTACGTTTCTCACAGAAAAAAAACACCCTGCACACTAGTCTCCCACACTTTAGTGAAAATAGCCTATAACAAAAGTCCACCTTTACCTATAAAAGCACACTACCCACATTAGTGCTTTCCAGCCTGGACGATATAAACAGTTAGAGAGAGAGTTACCCGAGACTACTGCAATGACACCCACCCTGACTTTTCCTTCACAAGTGTCCCCCACCTTTAATCACTCCGATGAATGCTCTCACACCGTTGTTGTGAGCCCTGATCAATAGACGACCCCCCCCCCCCCCCCCCCCCCCCCCCCAGTCCCCCCCCCTCCCCGTCCCCAGTCTACCCGTCACTGATCAGGGAGGGCAAGGCACGAAGGCACTCCTCCTAGATCAGCGCACTCGGCAGGCCGACTGCTGTGACGTCACACACACACACACACACTTGTCGGCATCCACCCACCTGTCCATTCATCTGTGGCCACGCATCCCACTGATGAGGTGCCCTCATCATCACACCTACTTTTTAAACTCTCTCTCTAATCTCTCTCTCAGTGAGTGAGTGAGTGTGTGTGTGTGTGTGTTTGTTGTGAACTGACGATGTGTGTGTGTGTGTGTGTGTGTGTGTGTGTGCCATCAGTCATTGAACAAAACACACACACACACACACACACACACAAACTCGCGACCAATCCCCTCCCTCCCACCCCACCCCCGCCCCTCCCCAGACCGCAACGTAAGCGACGTTTTTCCCACATCTCAGCAGACAGAAGTCACTGAGATAGTGGTGGGTATGATGAACTACCGGCAAGAGAATAACGGACAGACGGGGGGGGGGGGGGGGGGGGGGGGGGGGGGGATAGTGAGCGGGCACGGTAGGTGGGGGGGGAGGGGGGGGGGGGGAGGGTAAAGAGAAGGCGGGTGGCTCTTCCAGCAGCAACCAATAATAAAAGCCAGGCCAGCCTTGCCGCATCGCCCGCTTTGCTGACACCGACCGAATCCAGCGGCGGCACACTCACTCACCGAGCCACGTCAACAGACGAGGCGGGTTTCACGACATAAAAACGAAAGTCGGCAATCAAGGAACTCGACGGAAGATCAGGACAGAACTTGCTGGGAAACAGAAATTGAACGAGAGAAAGAGGGGCTTGGAGACTTTTTTTTTTCCGGCTTGGACTTCACAACCAGGTTCGACCATTTACGTGTGTATTGGGTTTTATTATTATTGTTATTTTTTTTTTGGTGTGTGGTTGTTGGAAGTTGCGTTTTTTTATTGTCGTGGCTGGAACTTTTAAGTTTTTTTGTGTGTGTGTGTGTGGAATTCTTGAATCGTTTGGTAGTTTTGCGCGACTGTTGGGTTCTCAGTCTGTCTTTGGTTTGTCTTTTCACTGGTTTGTTCGTTTTGTTTGTTTGTTTGTTTTTCTTGTTTTTTCATTCCACAGTATCTTGAGACTACACACACACACCCGCGCGCGCGCGCGCGCCACAACACACCCATGAAATTTGTTTTGTACATGATTGATTTTGTTTAATGACTTTTTCTCTACTATTTCAAACAGCTCTCTCTGCTCTCTCGCGCTCTCCTCTCTCTCTCTCTCTCAAACCCATGTTTTTTTTTTGTTTAGCCTCAGGGCTGAGTGTTAAAAAAGCACGCTTTTCCTCTTACTATATCCCTGAATAAACAAAATTTCTCGTCTCGTTCGTTCTCTCTTTCTCTCTCTCTCTCTCTCTCTCTCTCTCTCTCTCTCTCTTCCGTTCTTTTTTCTGCCTTTCTTACGTTCATCTTTCAAATGTTTTTGAAACGATTTTTGTGGTTTTTTTCTGCACAGTTGTACGTAAACGGTCAAAATGTAGATGACTTTATGCATCTGATGTTTTTGTTCGCAGAAGCAAGTCCACAAATTCTCTTACATGTTGTCCATCTCTATTGAAAATGCTACACGTCGGCACACGCATGCGCTTTTTCTGTCTCTGTCTCTGTCTGTCTGTCTGTCTCTCACTCTGTCTCACACACACACACACACACACACACACACACACACACACACAGAGAGAGACACACACACAGAGAGAGAGAGAGAGAGATGTTCTGTCTACCTTTTCACACGGTGAATACGATTATATACAGAGAACAGAGAATAGGTCACCAAACCTTTATATATTTTTTCCGTTTATTTGGTTTGGCTCTGGGATACATATTGCATAATTACAAAAATAGTTTCAGTGATCAAAATAAAACTATCTTAATCGGCAATTTTGGATCATTGTGCAGGCTTTTGAACCTTTATCATTGGTGTACATTTACTTGAATTTGTATTGTGAACTGTTAGTTTGAGTAGCCCATGAACTTAACACAATACGTAAAAAATTAACAGTACACACATACGTAAAAATATTGAACAATTCACTCACCACGTCACTGGGTTTGTTAGACGAATAAAGAATATTTTGGTGTCAATGTCAACAGCTTTGGTAAAAAAAAAAATCAGTGTACAGTTTTATAACATATGCTGTCAAATCTTCATTTTAGGATTTTGAAAAAAAAAAAAAAAAGATTGAAAGACTGGTGATCTCTGAGCACAATGAAGTTTTTGATAAATTTTCAGGCCATTTTTATTCTTCGTCTCTGCATTTATTTGATCATCGCAGGTCATCTCATCAGGAAGGAGTATAATACGCCAAAAAAAAAATAAATAAATAAACTCAAGATGGGGCTCCGAGCTATTTAGAGATCTGTAGATGGAAATGTTTAATGACTACATGGATTCCTTCAGCATTCATAGTGGCTTGTATGTCAGTCGTTTGTTTATTTTTTCGTTTGACGGCGCAGTACTTGTACCTTGCTCTTCTCTCGCTTGCAGTTATCCCACTTTGAAACCAGCTTGTACGTTTGAGTGAAATGACAGTTTCAAATCAGTTAAAACAAGATGGAGTCATTTGGTTATGAGCACGCTCTATACGTTGGCATCACTGATGTCGTATCATTTGTTCCGCCAGGATTCTTTTTGCAAGTGTGTAAAATACTGGCCGTTGGAAACGGTGAAAGAGCTGCATTTGCAGGCTGTAGGTTATAATCCTGTTTCGCTCTGAATTTTTATATTCTAATACTGTGTATTTAGTATAATCTGCATATGGTTCGTTACGAGTACTTTCAACTTGATCTGTGAAATGATTCAATAAAATACTTCATGAACTTCATTGTATTGTAGCCAAGGATGTCTGAGGAGTGATATTCAGCAGACGGTATGGTGATGAACATTTACGACCAGCTCTGAATCTCGGGGATCTCCCAGTTAATAAAAAAAAAATGTTTGATAAAGCTGTGGACGTGCACTGTTATTTGATAAGAATTAGTTTACCCATCAGTTTTTTTTTTATGAGTGTGGCAGCTATTTAAAAGGTTTAAAACATGAAATTCATTATCTTTTCTTAGTCTTCCACGATTTCAGATGATTGTGTGGCAACATTTGTGCACCCTTCTTCCCGACCGATATAAACCCATGTTAATGTGTTATGAATAAGTCTCTTTTTCCCCCTAGCACAGAGTGAGAAAGGTATCACAGGTTAATGACCTTAGTGCCGATATACAAAACACGTGCTAACCCTTTCAATTCTAGTGCAGTAAGAACAAATGTCTCCACAAGGCTTTCTGGCATTGATGATCGATTTCTTCCCCCATCTCAAGCCATGCCTGTGTAAGACTAATTGATCCTGAAAGGCTTCGGGAGAAAAGAAAACTTGCTCCATCCATCTCTAAACTACAAACCATTTCCCTTAACTCCAAGCGGCGAGACAATGGCCTCAAAAGGGATGAAGTTACGGGCCTTTGCAATGTTTGGCTGTGATAAGAGCTGGCGCTGGGAAATGCTGAATCTTGTCCATCTAGCAACGAAGAGGTTTAAAACTGTCTGGACGATAATTGGTTGGGTCTCCCTGGGATCGTTGCTGTTAGCTGCATTGGCAGTTTTTCCGATTCAGTTGGAATTTGTCCATCGTAGAGAACATGTTAAAATAATTTACTAGGCTCTGCAGGTAGTTCTTCACTGAACGTCTTCTGAACTCTTACCAGCACTTTGTCATTTTGATTGTCTTTGAGTTTTATTTGGATTTAATGTAGAGAAGGGATTTTAAAAACCTACGGTTTTATATGAGCATACCCCCCCACCCACCCACCCCCCACACACACACACACACACACTCTCTCTCTCTCTCTCTCTCTCTCTCTCTCTCTCTCTCTCTCTCTCTCTCTCATTCACACACATACGCGCGCAGCATTGGAGAGTTGATAAAAAGCTGAATACCTGAATTTTATTCTGAGGTTGGAACTGCTGTACATGGAAAGGGAGTAGAGGTGAGATAATCCGGTCAGAGCGGGGGGTTTTACTTGTACGTTTCTTCTTTCTTTTTCTTTTGGTCCCAGAAGGATCAGAATACTCTCAATGTTTAGCCGTTGATCGCTATCAACAGTTCCAGGAATAACCGTCTTTGTGTTGTCAAGTCAACGTCCCGTTGTTGGGGGTGGGGGGTGGGGGTGGGGGTGGGGGGTCACCATGCCTATGCCTATTGCAGGTGGGCATTCATGTCTGAATAGATTGTGACCAAGCAACATTGTGATTTCACCACCATGACTATACGAGAATCGATGTAGTGAGATTTGTGGACTTCGCCTGCTCATAAGGGTCCAAGGCC
>JADBJO010000166.1:862500-872500 GCA_016801955.1 Conus betulinus
TTTTGTATAAATGGACAATCAAACAAAAGCCTAAGCTCAAGGAGATGTAGGCTCATTATGCACACTTTCACATCTGGTCTCTTCGCCAGGGCTGTGGCATTGGTGCACATGGTGAACTGGTTCACCTTGTTTACTGATGTCTAGGATGTTGATGTTCTTTTTGTTGACAGTAGTTGCATCCATGTGGGGTTGTGTATACTTTTTTTTTTTTTTTCAACCGTTGACCGAAAAACAATCACGATTTCAGCATAAACCTCATGTTTTCAAGCAAACGTTTGTAAGTTAACTAAGAGACGTCAGACTGAAAGACAGTGAGGCAAACAAACAGACAAGACGGCGGAGGCAGAGATCTAACAGAGAAACGAATATGATGATGATGAGAGAGAGAGAGAGAGAGAGAGAGAGAGAGAGAGAGAGAGAGAGAGAGGAGATAGCAGGGGAGGATGATAGGAACAGGGGAAGGGATGAGAGTCTCGATTAATTTCCAGTATTCATTTCTCGTGAGACAAAGTGGATTCGGTTTTCAAAAAAAGAATGCTTATATGTGTTTTTCCTGATTAGAATGAGGTAGTTTATGTACTGGTCACTTTTCTTGCTTTGTAACAAATAAATGGCACCAACTAAAACAACTAACATTTCTGTTGTTGATAATTTCAGTTGAATATTTGTTTCAAGATGGGTTTTCCCCCAGTAAAAATCCAGAAATGACATGCAATTTGGCAGTCAGAGACAAGAATATGCGATGTAGTCGACTCCATCCTAACAACAGCAACACCTGTCCCTGTCTTTTTCTTTCATTTTATTCAGAATAATGTTTGTTAGATATACGCTACGTAGTATTTTCTACTGTAACACTTCTGTTTTGTGTCGTTTCTTTAGCTGTCTTTATTTTGAACTAAGTTAATTTTTTTATGAATCAAATCCAATTTTTCACCTCTAGAAGTATAAGGAACATGGAATCTGGATCCAGTTTGTTATATTTCCATGATGATTTTAGTGTTGGTACTAAATCGTTTTGCGTTACATGGCTATGTTTTTTTCATTACCATTTTCTGCCCTGTTTACACACACACACACACACACACACACACACACACACACACACACACACACACTTACTTTACTATAGCTCTGGGATAGCGTTGGTAAGAACATTGTATTCAAGTATTCCTTTTGCTGTGTTTTCACGAGCTATGTTAAGAGTTCACTCTAAAGAAAGCAGTCTGTATCAGTGTGATGAGTTACGTCTTTAGCTTCTCACTATTCCTTTCCTGTGCCAGATAAAAAAAAATCGTTTCGCTTTTGTATCTCATAATGAATAAATCGCTAAATAATCTCTGACTCTGAAAGCGAGTATTTTCGTTCACCTTTTATCACAATCTGTTTGTGACATGGGAATGTTATTAGGATATCTTTCTAGAAACCGTGTGTGTTTTAAAAGTTGTGTACGTGAATATTTTTAGTGACTTGTGAGTTGACTTCAACGCAGTGACATCCATGATATGGCCCTTTGCGGTCGGCTGGGCTATAAAAACATTACCATTACCGTTTCCAGAAATCATTTACAATTTTTTCTCTATTCCTTTTACTTCATTTGCTTAACAATTGATATACAAATGTTTCTTTAGCAAGCTGTTTCGAGGTGCCACTTCGATATTAAATCCCAGTTCTGATGATAAGTGGCTTCAGAGAGTTGTCCAACCCATTGTAAGTGTACGTTTTTTTTTTTTGGGAATTGGACCATTTTCGTAATGTTTAGAGTATCAAACTGGTAGTCAGCTTCCATTTGCTTTCTTTTTACTTGTCCAAAACCTTTTTCGGTTCACATATCATTTTTGTGCTGAAAGAAATTATCTGAGTGTTTAGCTTGCGTAAGACATGTGGGAGGTCAACGGATTGCATTACGTAGACAAATTGGCTAATGAGAAATGTCTTTTGTTTTAATCTTAAAATGGGTACAAATAGCAAATAGTTAAAGAAGGGTAGGTCAAGCTCTTGCCTTACGGAAAAGAAAAACCCAAGTGTTATGAATGCGTACATTCTTCTTCTTCTTCTTCTACTTCTTCTTCTCTCTCTCTCTCTCTCTCTCTCTCTCTCTCTCTCTCTCTCTCTCTCTCTCTCTCTCTGCCACTTTTGTGTGTGTGTGCGTCTCTGTCTATCTCTGTCTCTGTCTTTGTCTGTCTGTCTGTCTCATTCTCTCTTTCACCTCCTCTTCCCCATACACTCACACATAGACAGGGGGGGAGAGTACACACACACACACACACACTCACACATACACACACACACACACACACACACACACACACACACACACACACACACACACACACACACACACACACAGAGAGAGTATCACACACACGCACCCATTGATAAAAGCAAAAAAGATACAAACAACAAAAAAAAAAAAAAAAACAGATACGTCCAAGTCCACTCCTACAATTTTTCTTGTAATAAGGTGGCTCGGGAGACAGAAGACGGAGAAACATGGAACGAGAGGAAAAAAAAAAAAAAAAAAAGGGGGGGGGGGGGGGGGGGGGGAGAAGAAGAAAAAAGCATGGGAGAGCAAATCTTCCGGGACGCGCATTTCAATCAGGGGTCTGTTTGCCCTCTGACAAATGCCCGTCACCATGGACGCCCTTTTTGGCTTTGCCGTCGCGTCATCTGTACACTAAGACAGCGTCAGCCGTTCCTTCCCCACGTCACTTCCGCTGCGAAAACTCTTGGCATGGATCTGCCGCTCTTATTCCCTCGACACCTTTCTGTGTTCCAGATTGTCCGGCGTTTTTCTGACAGCAGACCTGACGTTTCTGACGGGGCTGAGAGGGCGGAAAAGGACAGACGGTGGAGAGAGGGGGGAGATAGAGAGGGTGGAAGAAAGGGTGCGGGGAGGATGGGGGGGGATGGATGGGTGTGGGTGGGCAAGGGATGGGATTTAAAAGGATAGAGAGGAGGGTTGGGAGTTTCCGGGCTGAATGACTATGACTATTTCCAGTGCTAGAATGTCGGTGAATTATTGTCTGGAACATTAAACTGACTCACAAAAATAGTCGTGCTATTGATTTAAAGTCCTCAAATATTATACATTAAATACACTTCCGTCTCCGTCAACTATTTTTACCAATATACAACGTAATGCTTTATTTTTTCTTTAAGAAGCTGCGCTTAGACTAGTATGCTTGCTTTTTAAACATCTGCATTTAACCTTGATATTCTCTTTACCATTGTCTTTCAGATTTTGTTTTTTTAATTTACTCCCTCAGTTCTTGCTCGTTTAGTCAAATTTCCTTTTGGTTTCCGTGCAAACGTTTCCCAAGATTTCTCATTTTGGAGTCAACACCTGTGGTACTTTCTGAGCAGTTATTATCTTTTTTCTTTTACTTTGAAAACCAGAGTTTTTACCCACCGTTTCTCTCTCTCTCTCTCTCTCTCTCTCTCTCTCTCTCTCTCTCTCTCTGTGTGTGTGTGTGTGTGTGTGTGTGTGTGTGTGTGTGTGCACGCTGGTGCGGGCAGGTGTGTGTGTGTGTGTGTGCGTGTGTGTATGTGTGTGTGTGTGTGTGTGGTGAGAGCGAGAGAGGGAGGGAGTGTGAGAGATGGGCATGCGTGTGTGAAGAGCTAGGATTTGTGTAAATCTTTTGAAGCAGATGATTTTAGACGTGTTCTAAGTTTTTTTGTTATTCAGATTGTTCTTTGTTCTTGAAGATTTCTCCATTGAAGCGCAGACTAGTTCTCGTCTGCCAGCTGAATCGTGAACTTTGTGTAGAGCGTTGGAATAGACACCAAATGTTCGTTCTATAGCTGTTTGTCACTGTGATCGGTTCTTCACTTACACCTACTGTTCGTTCTATAGCTGTTTGTCACTGTCATCGGTTCTTCACTTCACTGACTCTTAGTTTTCCTCCAATCAAGAGGTGGTGGCTGGTGTTTTGAACACAGCCTTGTTTCATCCGTCAGAAATTCATAAACGTCTCGCTGACTGAACGTTGCAAGATGTATGAATTGTAAATGAATTCAGCATCTACTTACGTGTTGGGGATGTCTGTGTTGTCATCACCGTGAAGGTTTGAGTGTTGGACAGCTTCCGTCCTGGGCTAAAGGCCCAGTTGTGGCCTTTGCAATCCGTAGGGTTTTGAACGGCAAGGAAATCCATTAGTTACGGTAGTCCTCTTCGTGAACAGTCACACATAAAGTTAGTCTCTAGAGATCGCTACTTGTGCCTGTCTAATCTATCCTTGTTAGCTTTCTCCCGGTTTCTACCGTCAGTTCTTTCCCCCTCTGTTCTACCATGTCTCCCTGGGTCTCCCTTCAGTTCTTTGTTCATTATTCTGTACTACACCTCCCTTGGCCTTCTTTCAGTTCTTTGTTCTCTGTTCTTTACTATGTCTCCCGCTGCTTTCCTTCACGCTCTCTTTGTTCACGTGCGCCTGGACCTTTCTTCATTTGTTTTGGACATTACTTTGTACCACATCTCTCTTTGTCTTCTTCAGCTCTTCGTCCACAGTTCTGTGTGATGTCTCCCTAGGTCTTCCTTTAGGTCTTTGTTCACTGTTCTGTACCGCGTCTCCCTCGGTCTGTCTCCAGTTCTGTGTCCATTCTCTTTGTACGTCGGCTTTGTTTTTCTTTTAGTTCTTTTGTCCACTGCCAAGTCTTACATCTCCCTTGGTCTTCTTTCTAGTTCTTTGTCCACTGCTGTGTACCGTTTCTCCCTCGGTCTTCTTTTTAGTTCTTTGTCCGCCTGTGTGTAGCACATCTCCCTCGGTCTTCTTTTTGGTTCTTTGTCCACTGTTGTGAACCCTTCTCCCTCGGTCTTCTTTTTAATTCTTTGTCCACTGTTGTGTATCCCTTTCTCCCTCGGTCTTCTTTTTAGTTCTTTGTCCACTGGCGTGTACCACTTCTCCCTCGGTCTTCTTTTTAGTTCTTTGTTCACTGGCGTGTACCACTTCTCCCTCGGTCTTCTTTTTTTTTTTAGTTCTTTGTCCACTGGCGTGTACCACTTCTCCCTCGGTCTTCTTTTTAGTTCTTTGTCCTCCTCTGATCTTTGTGTGTCACAGTCTCCTTGATCTTCCTGATGTTCTCCCACAGCCAGGGTGCACTGACGGTTTGCGTTGGCCAGATGGAATGGTTAACACTCAGGATGCGCACCGCCTTCCGTTCTTGACGTCTGTGGTGATGCTCATTGTAGGAGGAATTTTTTTCAGAGAGTTCAACGATCGAGTTAACGTTCGGATAGAACATTTCAGAATTCTTCGTAAGTAAATTATTGAGCAATAAATTGTGCGAGCTCTACGGCGCCGTTTGAGCCGTGTCTTCGATTCATATGCTTTGATACTTGATGGTTGATTTGTTAATGGGTAATGTTGTTTTATTGAGGGCTGTCTGGTTTTAAACAGGCGTGGGGTCGTTTTTAGACAGGAGTGGAGGAGGTGAAGTCGTGGCAAAGATGACGTTGTAGAGGCATCAGGCAGTGTAAACAACGACTGTCTTGATACTAGAAACAACAACAGCACTCGCCACAACAGCGCCGACAGCAATAACAATAATAATGATGATGAGAATAGTGATAGTGATAATTAGAATAATTATATCCCAGACAACTCTATTGGCTTTCGGTCTGCAATTTTACACAACACGGGCAAACAACGGTCGCAGAGAGAAATGAAGTGGCCAATGGAAGCAAGGACGGCGGAGATTTGATTTGTTCGGTTTGTTTTCCCACATCAGGCATAACCTCGCTTCAGTTAACTAGCCCCAGCCCCCTTTGCAGTGACGAATGTGTTTTGGGTGATAAAAACCGATTGCGCAGGTCCATTTTCTTCTCCCAGGTCACAAGATCAGCAGCCTGTGGGGAAATGAACAAGAGGCCCTGGAAATGTTGACTCACTACAGGAATCGATAAATAGTTTCTGCCCATCTACTGGCCCCCCTCCGCCTTCCCCTCCCCCGACCTCACACACACACACACCCAATTCCCATTCACCCCCCCCCCCCGCCCCCACCTCCCCATACGCACATACCCATTCCTCCCGCACACACTCACCCTGCCCTGGCCTGTCCAGTTTTGCCTCTGCTGCTTGTTGATCCAGCCAGAGCGGATTCTCAGGGGAAACGGAACGTGGACGAACTGCGCAAACTCTGTGCCTGCCCATCCCTCTGTACCTGGACCCCACTGGACACAAGCTGGTCAAAGCCTGTTTGGGACGGGCTTTATCCTGTTGAAGCAGAGACGATGCTAGAGCTGCTGAAGATGTTGATCGAGTCAAAAAAAAAGAGAGACAGACATAAAGCCAGAAACAAACCGGAAAACGAACCCCAGTCAAAACGGGTCAGACATACAGGAACGTTTCTCATCCAGCGCAGGACAACTTTCAAAGCCTGTTACGATTCCCGCGAGCTTCACAGAGCGATTGTACAAGCTACTGCTCTTGTTTATGTTCCTCGACTTCGCGCTCGTTGCGTTGTATTTATGCGATTGCAATGCGCTAAGAACTCCCGCGGGGGAGGTGTATACCAAAGCGATAAACATTCCTTTATTATTACTATTATTATCACAGAAGAACTCTTACTCCCAGGGAGATGCTGGGGTTCTTTCCAAATAAACGGGATCCTCAGTTACGGAAATTCTGGCTGGTAATTGTTCCTTTTCTCTCACTTTCTTTGGCTGCCTTTGTGAAAAAAAAAATTTCTTTTCACTGTCGTCCTTTTTACGAAAAGTTTTAACTCCCCGAATGGTTTAACTCCCAGGGAGTTAAACTGTTCATATGTAAATTTTAACTCCCCGGGAGTTAAACTAGAATGACTCCCACCATGTGCCAAAATAACTCCACTCTGTAAAACTTCAAAATGTTCTAAAATCTTTTTTTTTGTTCAAGTCTCAACAAATTCTTAAAACATTAAGGGGGGGGGGGAGTCATTTTGTACATATATCAGACTTAACCCCCACCCTGTAACAGAATGACCCCCCCCCCCCCCCCCCCCCCCCTGGAGTTAGTACAGATTAACTCCGGGAGTTAATCCAGGCGTGTAAAAGTTTTAACTCCCTGCCCACTAAGGGGAGTCAGTTTTTCACAGTTTAGAATAACTCCCCTGGGAGTTAATTTGTACACGTGTTTTCTGACTCCCAGGGAGTTACTACTTGTAACAGAGGGGGAGAGTTAATCTGATCATGACTAAGATGACTCTCCCACCCACCTATTCCCAGGTGTCTTTCAGTAAAAGAATGGAGAAGGGGATTAATGTTCATGATCATCATCATCTTAGGGAAAGGAAATGTCCGTGTACATATTCATGTGCTCATCTGTGCATGTCCTACTATTTTACTATGCCTTTTTCTGTATAAAATCTAATTAATGGTTAAATGTCTTTGGTAGAAATACTGTACCTTCAACCTTTGGCGTTCTCTCTCTCTCTCTCTCTCTCTCTCTCTCTCTCTCTCTCTCTCTCTCTCTCTCTCATGGAATCTATGCGACATCAAACAGTCACCCATAAGTGTAGGCCATTACACTCAAATGGTGTAGAAATGGAAAAATTTCAATTTTTCAATTGTGTCATGCCGCCAAATTAGGGTGTGTGTGTGTGTGTGTGTGTGTGTGGGGGGGGGGGGGGGGGGGGGGGGGGGGGGGGGGGGGGAGAGGGTAAGGAAGGTGGGGGGAGAGAATGACGAGTAGTCGAAACGTGACGTAAAAATTGTTTGTATTGACTCGCTACATCTGGGAGAGAAAGAAGGAGAAAAAGGGTTGGCATAGATTACAAAATGTGTGTGTGAGACACATGGGATAGAGAGGGAAGGGGGGGGGGGGGGGGGGGGGGGGGGGGGGGGGGGGGGGGGGGGTGGTGCCTGTTTTTGTACAAGAGGGTGGCTGCTTGGGACCGATCTGATGAAGTTGTCAAGTGACTCGTCACACAGGTGGTGGTGTGCGTGTGCCAAGCTAAAAATAAAAGTCGGCCAGCCAATCAGAAAAAAAACACACATTTTTCAATAAAATTCAGGACACGTGACTAATTCACAGAAACCAATAATATCGAAGGAAACAATTCTACCTGACAAGTCTTGATCTGGTTAGTGTAGTGTAAGAACACACACACACACACACACACACACACACACACATATATATATATATATATATATATATATATATATATATATATAGATGCATGGGGTGGTAGCGAGGTGCGGGGAGTGGGGGTGGTGGGTGGGAGTCATTCTGGTGGTATGTCAGAATAACTCCCCTGGAGTCAAACTGAAACACGGAGGGAGTTAGTTTTTTTATGTTCTAGTTTAACTCCCAGGGAGTTAAAATTTACAAATGAACAGTTTAACTCCCTGGGGGGGGGGGGGAGTTAAACCATTCGGGGAGTTAAAACTTCTCGTAAACACCGGCTTTTTCGTAAGATGACAATCGGACAGTGATACTTTAAACACTGTTGAGTAGACACTAGCTGTTCATCTTGTGAGTACTGGTCCAAATGCTATTTTACATTGTTTTTGTAGCTCCATTGTGTTGTTGTTGTTGTTGTTGTTGTTGTTTTTGTTGTTTTACAGTTTTTGAAATAAAAGTGTAGGTTTAACGAAGTAAGTAGACTGCCTGAGGCCATCATCCCGGCCTAGTTGTATCCGTTTTAAAGAGGTCACTTGAATAGCTAATATATTTTAGATAGATATAAATGAGCAGCTGATATATTTCAAATAGATATAAATGATATAAAGATCGCTCTGTCATTCTTATTACGTTTGTGTTGTGTGTGTGTGTGTGTGTGTGTGTGTGTGTGGTCAGGACAGATCTATTTCTGTCTGTCTTTGGTGACTGCCCTGAAAGAACCGTGTGAGGTTGGCTGGATACATTAACATTGAAACTGAAAAAAAAAACCTCCATAAATCTGTTTTGTCGTTGCTATCGCCTTCAGTAGCTCTTCTCCCAGTTTATTCCTGTCTTTACGCACCGTTTGGCAAGTAACTAACAGCTCTCTTTCACAGTCGAATATGGCTCACAACCCTTGTTCTCCACCCGAGAATGGCAAGAAAGTTTGCCAGTTCAAAAGAAGCTAAACGAAACAAGATGGCAGTTCTCTGGTTCAGGGGGTCAGCGGCGTGATGCAGTCAATAAACCACTGCAGTAATGACCACTCGCATTTTGATCGGTCTCATTTCCAGTGTCCCCCCACAGTGGTGCCAAATCTTGTTTCTGCCTCCACCTGCAAATCAAATCTGACCCAGCAGAAGTGAATAACCATGTTGTCAGGAGATTGGTTTACGGTGGAAAGCTGCTACTTTGAAATACTTGGCAGCAGACTGCAGTTTCGAGGTAGCAGACATTACTGTGAGACATGTAGCGGATAAAGTGACTGAAAATGCTTTAGTCCTTGCTATTAGATGGTGGATTACAGTGTCCAGAACGAGGTACTTTAGTGTTTTCCACATTCCATTTGTAGCGGCATTAACAAATGTCTTGCGGAATGGACGAATAAAGGGATCCGCGTTTCTTCTTAAAAGCAATAAGAAGAATTTTCAGAAACGCCCTGTACAGACTAAGCTTAAGGAGACATTTGTCTTCAGGCGGAGGAAATGCCACTGCAGGTGGCCACTGATTCATGGGAAATTCTCTGTGACGGCGAATGATATGAAGACAAACTGTGAGGGCTGCCTCTCCCAATCCTCGCTGTCCACGGATGCAGCAGGAACAAAAGCTGTCTGAACAGCTGTGTGTGTGTGTGTGTGTGTGTGTGTGTGTGTGTAGGCCTGATGTGTATACTGACTCAATCTGAATATTTGGGGCCCCCAGACTTAAATTTGCTTCCCACAATCCACAGTCAGTATTCTTTTCAGCTTAATTTGTCTGGTGGGGTGATAAAACCCCGAACGCTTCTCATGCGTGTCTGATGGGAGTCTGTCTCAAAACGTCGACAAATGCTCTACTTGGCCTCCGCCAGCGATGCTTTTGCTGCACGTGCTTGCTCACAAAGAGTAAAGCACCCATCCGGTAAGGCTTCCTTTTGCCCT
>JADBJO010000166.1:877500-902500 GCA_016801955.1 Conus betulinus
GAGGTGCGCGCGGTGGCTGTGTCCAGAGAGTCATCTCTGGTTGTGTGCTGGCCGGTTTACCCTGGCCGGTGCTTGAGCTGAAATATAAAGAACTGAACCCAGGATGCTTCGTGCGTGTTGGGATCCTCCTTTTTGCCGTTATTCTTCTTGCTCGCTTCTTTGTGCTTTTGTTGTTGTTGTTGTCCCCCCCCTCCCCCCCCCCCCCCCCCCCCCCCCCACTTTTTTTTTTCATAAGCGCTGGAGAAAAGTGTTACAGTGAAAAGCAGTGTCGTGCCATTTTATTATCTCAGATTGTGCTGCAAAAGGGGAGCGATCAGTTTGAGTTCCGCCGTTTGAAAAGTGTGGCTGATTTTCTCTCTCTCTCTCTCTCTCTCTCTCTCTCTCTCTCTCTCTCTCTCTCTCTCTCTCTCTCTTTCCCATGTGTGCTTCTTCGTTGTTGCTGTGGTTCCCTGGTTAGGAAGTGTTCCTTCTTTCAAGAATAACCTGGCTGCAATCAGGCTTCATTGGGGAAAAGGAAATACAGCATGAAAAAAAATACTAGGCTGATAGGGAAAAAAAAAAAAAGCACCAAGTACTTGCAATGATTCTGGTTAGTAAAATCATAGTTGAGAAAAGTATAGACGAACAAACAATCTGAACTCTGAACTCTGAACCAGTTTAATGAATAGGCCTTCGGTCCTTGTCACTGGGGATGGTTACACAAAATAAGCCAAAACGTATTGAAAGTAACAATTAGATCCACATACAGTTCAAGCATTCTGTTTACATATGCCTTGATTTAAATGCTTTGACTAGGAATATAGCCAAGCGCACAAACACATTCTTATTTTCACATGCTAACAGACGAACAAACAGGAACATGGAGAAAAGGGGAGTTAACTTTAAACAAGACTGATAGCAAATAAGAGCATGAGAACTGTTCGAAAAAGAAACTTAAATGTCAACAGGTATATAGTTTGGTAAAAGACAAAACGTATGATCGCAGCAGTCGTAATTATATCAGCCTCATTGTAATGATATATATATATATATATATATATATATAGAGAGAGAGAGAGAGAGAGAGAGAGAGAGTCATATATAATATACATTGATGATATGAAACTACTTAATTTGATCAATGAGCAAATGTAACAATTTCAGTGAGATCAATAATCGTGGTAGATTTAACACCTAAACGGGTGACAATATTCTTATTAACATAATCACAAACAACGAGCACACCAGCTAGAGTAAATGTGGCCATAATTGCGGTGGACAACGACAGTAACAGTAGTAAGATTAGTTACTATAACCCCCACCTCTGTTACTGCCATCACCGTTATTATCACTGCTACTAATGACGATGATGATGATTACCACAATAATTTTAACTATCATCACAACGTAAAGAATTTGGCTTTACAGCTACATGAATTCATGTGAGCTTGGTAACCATGAAAAACATGTCAAAACGTTTTCAAAAATTCTTTAAGCACAGTCTGTTCCCCGGGTATTTTTCATACTTCATGTGTCACTGGCATCAGTTAGCATATGTTATAGATAACCCAAGAAGATCTGACAAGCTCATTCATCGTAATCATTGAACTTACGCTAGAACATTCGTTGTGAGCGAAGACATTGAAAACTCTGTGGACACATTATCATCTGTCTTCAGTCTTCCTTCTTCGCCCACCTTCTTTTCACACATACGTGCACACTTACATGTGCACACACACACACACACACACACACACACACACACACACACACACACACACACACACGCACACACACAC
This sequence comes from Conus betulinus, assembly GCA_016801955.1. Classification (NCBI taxonomy): domain Eukaryota; kingdom Metazoa; phylum Mollusca; class Gastropoda; order Neogastropoda; family Conidae; genus Conus; species Conus betulinus. The sequence continues at coordinate 879,279 of JADBJO010000166.1, forward strand.
GCACGCACACACGCACGCACACACACACACACACACACACACACACACACACACTCACACGCACGCACGCACGCACGCACAACACACACACACACACACACACACACACACACACATACGTAAATGCATACAGAGAGAGAGAGAGAGAGAGAGAGAGGGAGAGAGAGAGAGAGAGAGAGAGAGAGAGAGAGAGAGAGAGAGAGACAGAGAGAAAAGAAGATATAAAACAAATAAGAGGTTGACAGTCAGTGATAGTAATGCGCAAGTTAATCTATCTGCAGCTTTTTTCAGTGTTGGAGCTTTCTTAAAACAGACGAACAAACAACCAAAACAAAACAAACCCAAAACACCACACGCTTGACTGACCTGATCGAAAGATAAAATACATCATGTGGCAGAAGGAATATCCTGAATGTGTCATTCCCACTGTCGCTTTAAGCTGTTGATCAGACTGGGACAGGGGGAAATCAGACCTTGCGAGAGCTGATACAACAGACACGGTTAAAGCCATGTTTCTTCACGTTTTATAGAGCAGATTTAGAAAAGGTCTCCTTGGTGTGCATACAAACAGTTAAGGGCGATGAGATGAGGTGTAAGCAAGAGCCAACAACCAAGCTGCTGAAGCACAATGCTATTTGGTCAGGATCATTATTCCACCAGTCTTCCTCCAGTAAGGATTGACAGGCGAGTGGTGAACGAATGTTCGCCAGCTTTTGCACATGAATATGGCAGAAAAGAAAACCACTTCTGTTATTTAGCATGGATGAGTTTCAATGTAGAACAGGTTTCCTCTTTGTCTTTTTCTCAGCCCCTTTCTTTCTCAAGTCCTTCCTTTCTTAGCCTCTTCATTTTTCCAGCCGTTCCTTTTCTTGGCCAATTCCTTTGTCACTCCTTCCTTTCTCCGTCACTTTTCTCAGTCCCTTCCTTTCTCAGCCCCCTTCCTTTCTCAAACCCAACCTCTCTCAGCCCCTTCCTTTCTTAACCCCAGCCTCTCTCAGCATCGTCCTTTCTTAACCCCAGCGTCTCTCAGCATCTTCCTTTCTTAACCCCAGCCTCTCTCAGCCCCTTCCTTTCTCAACCCCAACCTCTCCCAGCCCCTTCCTTTCTTAACCCCAGCCTCTCTCACCATCTTCCTTTCTCAACCCCAACCACTCTCACCATCTTCCTTTCTCAACCCCAACCACTCTCAGGCCCTTCCTTTCTTAACCCCAGCCTCTCTCAGCATCTTCCTTTCTTAACCCCAGCCTATCTTAGGCCCTTCCTTTCTTAACCCCAGCCTCTCTCAGCATCTTCCTTTCTTAACCCCAGCCTATCTTAGCACCTTCCGTTCTCAACCCCAGCCTCTCTCACCGTCTTCCTTTCTCAACCCCCAGCCTCTCTCATCCCCTTCCGTCCTCAACCCTAGATTCTCTGAACCCCTTCCTCTCTCAACCCCTGCCTCTGTCAGCACCTTCCCTTCCTAATCTTTACCTTTCCGAATCACTTCCATCCTCAGCCTCTTCCTTTCTCGAACTCCTCTCCTTGTGCTTGGCGCACTCTTTTATCAGCCTCTTCCTTTCTCAAACTCCTTCTCTCATTGTGCGTAGCCAACTCTTTTATCAACCTCTTCGTTTTTCCCAGTACCTTCCTCATCAACCTGTTCTGATTTTTTAACCCTCTCGTTTGTCAACCCCCCTCCTTTTCATATCAATTTTGTGTTTTAGCCTTTCCCTCCCTTAACCTTGTCCTTTCTCACCTCCTTCCCTTCCCAACTACTTCCTTTCTTGTCCCTCTCTTTCATCATTCCTTCCATTCTTACCCCTCTTTCCCTTCTCCCGCCCTCCCCCCCCCCCCCCCCCTTTTTTTTTTATTACCCCTCCACTTTTAGCTCTTTCCCTTCTTAGTCGCTTGGTTTAAATAACGTTTATTCAAGAAACTAATGAGCAGAATACCTCCATAGTTGTCAAGACAAATGAGCAAGAAACAAATCCTTGGCTTATTCTGTGCTCAAATATACATTGGCAGTTGAATACATTTACAATATACTAAACGTTTCACCTCATAGTGGGGGATTTTTTAAGGAAACATATACAAAAAAATAACAGTAGAAGAGAAATGAAATGATATGAAACTGGGAGGAAGGGAGGGAAGCAACAATCACGTCGTCAACAAGACTGTGTGTGAACAGTTAAACAACCTGTTTTTCAACCACTTCCTTTTCGATTCACAATTTCGACTGGATCTTTTCTCAACCCCTTGTCTTAATCCCTTTCTTTCTCCCCTTTTCTCAGTCTCTTCCTTTCTTCACCCCTTTCGTTCTCAACTCTTTCCTCTCTCAGCCCCTGTATTTTTCTCAGTCTCTTCCTTTCTCACCCCTTTCGTTTCTTACTCTTTCCTCTCTCTCAGCCCCTGTATTTCTCAACCTCTTCCTATCTGGACCCATTTCTCTTTCAGCTCAGTCCTATTTTAATCCCTTTCCCTGAATCCATTCCGCAGCCACTATTCCCGCAGTTTCCTCTGGTTAGAATATGTTCATCCATACACTTATGCGTTAACGTTCGTCAGCTTCAAGGAAGAACAATTAATGGGATAAAACCTCTGATCTAGCAGACTTGCCTACTGTACTGTCTTATTGAAAAACGAACCTTTATTAAAACGCAGGTGCAAATACAGAGGGAGGTGTGTGTGGGGGGGGGGGGGGGGGGGGGATTCGCTGCTGTTAATAGAGAACAATGCATTGCAATGAATGTGACTTTAATTACTTAGAAAATGAATTTCACTACCCATTCCATGTTCAGACACCATATGAGCGCACGCATGCGCCTGTGTGTGTGTGTGTGTGTGTGTGTGTGTGTGTGTGTGTGTGTGCGCGCGCGCGCGCGTGCGCGCCCGTGCGTATGCGTGTATGTATGTGTGTGTGTGTGTGTGTGTGTGTGTGTCAGAGAGAGAGAGAGAGAGAGAGAGAGAGAGAGAGAGAGAGAGATGTCAAGACCCATATTTTCTGTACTTTTCAACACAGCTACTTCAAACTTCGTGAGTTGCAAAATGTAAAGAACTGGACAAACACCTTCAAGATCTTTGCGGTTCGTCCACTCTTTTCTGGGTAATCATGTTTTCGTGAAAAATCGGTTGTAATGCGGTTTCATCCGTGTATTTTATCAAATCACGTGGGTTTTTTTTTTTTTTTTTTCCTTCACAAGAATTAGATGGCTTGGAGCTGTTTGTGCTGATTGGATTGAAGGGAGTAAAAATGAGGTACTAGACGGCCAGACGAGTAGAACAAACAAATTACAATACAGACACGTGTTTCGGCCTGTTGGTCTTCTTCAGGTACGTCAAATAACACTGAAACAAAGAGAGAGACCAAAAAGAAATGACTTGGATTTCAATTCGATCATGGCGAGAAGTGTAACCTAGGCGAGGAGAGTACTATTGCGTAATCTAGATTCGACTGAAGATGTGGAATGGAACCGAAAAGAAAAGGGAAGATTTGACTGGGAAGAGAACGAGTATATAATCCTCATCATCATGATCGTCATCATCACAATCCTAATAATTATATTTTTTTTTTTTAAATTAAAAAGATAATAGGAAATAATAATTCAAAAGTAAAAGGAAATGTGATCCCAAAAAAGTCTGAACAATTGAATTGAAAATTAGGAGAAAAAAAAACACTACTTATATATTATGTGGTTGTTTGAGATGAGCCTGGCTGGATTCAGTTGAAAAAGCTGTCGTGGAAGGGATACTTTTTCTGGATCCTGAAGGAGTTGTTGTCTTCGTTGTAACAGCTGCTTGTGTTATACTGGCTGAAGATCAAGATCACAAGCTCTTTACTGCATTTTCTTTCTTTTTCTTTCCTCCTTCCGTCGTGTGAAAACGGAGCGTCACGGTTGACATGCGCCTCTTGGAAGCGAGAAAATCCCGGGTCCGTCGTTTCGAGTCCCGCACGGGCAGGTGTATTTTCTTTTACCTCCATATTCCACCCCTGGATCTCGAGTGGTGGTCTGAATGCCAGTCTACCAGGGAGACAACAAACCTAGATCTCGTGTCTAGCGTATAGTTAGCGCACATTAAAGAACCCAAGGCAATGAAGATGTCCGTGGCGCAATTCTGTCGCAAAATGCGCATAGAAAGGTCATCAAAAACACGTAGGCTGAGGTACTTAATTTTCATGCCAGTCAGAGCTGCCCTTCATATTTACAGCCCCAAAGGGCCTAATCCTGACCTAACTGTCCACACCACTGACCAGTAGCCCAGCAACATCGACTAGCCCTTGCACCGGGCATCTATAATGAATCAGTGTCATGGGGCGTGTGGGGGTAGGTGGGGAGCAGTCCGCCATAAACGCACGCACACACGCATTGAGGCGCACGCATGCACGCGAGTAACGACGCAGACAGTTTTTGTTCCTCTTGATTTTTGCCACGACTATTTTCTCAGAGCAGACGAAACCTACAGAGAATTAGAGTCGATTTTTTTTTTTCACACGTTGACACCCCCACCCAGGGTGATACGGCAGATGTGGAGAACCATTCCAGAAGACAGTGGTAGGAGGACACACCAGAGCGACGACATGTTAAGGTGGGCGTCAGAATGATCAAGTTGTATAATGGACGCCAGCGGGGTTCGGAATCGCGTTAAATGACTGTAAACCTGAGTGATCTGTATGCATCTGTATGTGAAAGACTTCGAAGTCGTTGCTCTCTCGAACCTGGTCTATCCTTTGACCTTTTTTTACATTATTATCAAACCCTTGTTTATCTTCTATACTTCGGTTAATCTCTCGAACCTGGTCTAACATCTACACCCGTTTTTTTGGGTTTTTTTTTTACATTTTCAAACCCTCGTTTGTCTTCTATACTTCATTAATTTTCTTTTATTAGGCCTTGTTTGTTTGTTTGTTTGTTTTCAAAATCAGTAACACACCTCCGATGGTTTTCAGCAGACCAACAATTATTGCTATTTTTGCGTTCTTGAGAGAACCAAGTCTGGCATGTTCACTGAAATCCAGAAAGAGAAGCTTGGGTGTTACCCGACTCTGTCTAGCTGTCACAGAGCTTTAAAAAAAAAAAAAAAAGTGCTGCTTTTACGTTTGCCCTTTCACTTTAAGAAACAAACCTTGTTTTAATTACCCGAGAGGAAAAGTATTACATTTTTTTTTCTGCAATGGGACAAAATGGGGTAGGCATCTCTCTCTCTCTCTCTCTCTCTCTCTCTCTCTCTCTCTCTCTCTCTCTCTCTCTCTCTCTCTCTTCTCTCTCTTCTTCTTCTTCTTCTTCTTCTTCTTCTTCTTCTTCTTCTTTTGTGTGTGTGTGTGTGTGTGTGTGTGTGTTTGTTTGTTTGTTTGTTTGTATGTGTTTGTATGTGTGCATGCGTGCGTGCGTACGTGCGTGCGTGCGTGCGTGCATGCGTGCGTGTGTGTGTACACATCCGTCTTCTCTAGGGCTGGCCGGTGTTATGAGCAGCGCAGCTGAACTTTAAGAGGACACAAAGTCACGGCGGCCTCTCTCTTTGCTCGTTACAACGATGCCGAAGTTGCACGTGCTCAGGGGGTGCATTGCAGTGAGCGTCACTAGTTCACCAGCAACATGGGAAGGACAGACTTTCCACGAGTAGGAGATAATGAACTCTGCACATTACAACATGTGTCTCTCAGTGTCTTGGAACAAGGGTAATGATCTCAACACATGAGAGAAACGCGACTGTCCTCAAACAGGGTTAATTACATCGTACATATTATTCAGAGCGATGCAGTGAAGCTCTGTACAGAGAGGCCAGGCCCATCGTACATGTTATTCAGAGCGATGCAGTGAAGCTCTATACAGAGAGGCCAGGCCCATCGTACATGTTATTCAGAGCGATGCAGTGAAGCTCTATACAGAGAGGCCAGGCCCATCGTACATGTTATTCAGAGCGATGCAGTGGAGCTCTATACAGAGAGGCCAGGCCCATCGTACATGTTATTCACAGCGATACAGTGGAGCTCTATACAGAGAGGCCAGGCCCATCGTACATGTTATTCAGAGCGATGCAGTGGAGCTCTATACAGAGAGGCCAGGCCCATCGTACATGTTATTCAGAGCGATGCAGTGGAGCTCTATACAGAGATGCCAGGCTCAGTCAAATTATGACTTACAAGCATCGATAAAAATTTACACTATTCTTATTTTTTTTTTTTTACAAAATAATTAATCGATAGAAAAAAAGAAATAAATAATAAAAAAAAAACACACACACACACACACAAACAATGTTAGTCCTCTCCCGAAGCTAAAAACTAACCCGTGTCACATTGCTTTTGAAGCCCAGTCGGGTGAAAGTCACGCTCCTACCGGAGCCAAATACTAACACATGTCACATTCCTTTTGAAGCCCAGTCGGGATGAAGTCACGCTGCTACCGGAGCCAATTCTGAACAAGAGAGTTGCATTTAAGTTAACAAGTTCGTTACACACAGCATCGCCGTTAAATTAGATGTTAGTAACGCCCCTGCAGTGCCTTACAGACAGCTTGTGTGAACAGGCTGGACCTATGCATCTCCCTTGACTCCAGCATGGGAACACAGTTCAAAGTTCTTTCACTTCGTTTGAAGGTCTTTCAGCCGCAATCGATCGGCTGTGATGCCAGTACTGGAACCAGTCCAAGTTCTGGCTAACTTGAAGATTAAATGTCAGACTACTGCTGCTGTCTGCAGACCACACGCCTGCCTGAAAATGCAGGTCCACCTTCTCACACAGAGGGCAAAAAAAATGACTGTCCCCCCCACGGTCACTTCCATCGTGGTGAAAAGTCACTTCCACAAGGCTCCATTCTCGACTGTCATCTGCTCGACACGAGTGTCAAGGGAAGGAAAACGGAGCGCAGACGGACATGTATCCCCAATTCAAATTTGACAGTGGGTGCGTGCGCTCAGGATTTCATTCCATTCAGTAATGCAGTTTGAACTTCAAACACACACGACAAAAACCGAAAACAACAGCCAGACATAAAACGCTGACCGAAGGGCGCCAAAAGAAAAAAAAAGGGAGAGCATGCGTCTCAGTTACGGCCTAGAATGCGACATCCCCCCCCCCCCCCCCCCCCCCCCCCCCCCAAAAAAAAAAAAAAAAAAAAAAAAAATTCGTTTGTAAGACTTGACAATGTTTGACCCAGAGAGAGAGATAGAGAAAGACAAGGCACAGCGATAAAAAAAAAGTTTTACCTTCATAAACGTCAAGCTCTCTTTTTTTTTCTCGATCAGATTTGTTCATCTGAAGAAACTCGTGCGCGAACGCATACACATACGCACGCACGCACTCTCTCTCTCTCTCTCTCTCTCTCTCTCTCTCTCCATATATATATATATATATATATATATATATATATATATATATATATATATATGGTGTCTCCCACCATACTTTGTGGAAATCCTACCAGGAAGCTTGAATCACAGCATGACGCTGCCCAGACAGCCAGGCCTTGTCTCTGGCCGATACCGTTCGGACTCCTACTGAAAACACGAATTTGGGTTGTTGAAATGTAAATAATCGATTTTCGTTTGCTGTCAGAATTTGTTCATTTATTGATGTTTGTTTTTTTAGGGAGGGGGTATATGTTTTTCCATGACGTTAACACGACATTTTCAGGTCCTGTCATCGGGCGTGCATTTTTTGTTTGTTTGTTTGTTTGGTTTTTTTTTTTTTAGTTGGTTCCTTTTATCTTGTGGCAGACTAATTCACTGGTCCCCATTAGGGAAATTTTACAGCTTGGTATATTGGCTGGAAGTTTGCAGTGTAAAATATGTAATGTCGAAATGCTTCTGTCGCGACACGCGTTTTTTTTTTTGTGTTATTATGGCGAAACGTTCTTACTGTATGACTAATTCTCTCTCCCCTTAGGGAAATTTACAGCTCTCTCTCTGCTCTATGTCTCTCTCTCTCCTCTCGCTCCACCCTCTCTCTCTATCTGGCTCTCTCTTACTGAGATCTCAAGCACGATCAAATCTCTCTCTCTCTACGTTCTCTCTCTCGCTTCTGAACAAGCACGATCAAATCATATAGTTGTCCGATGTTAAGGGCCAATCACAGAAAAATCCCACAAATAATTGGCTCTGGCTCTGATGAGAATCGAGCCAACGACCATCCAGCCGGGAATTCGTGACGCTAACCACTTTGCCACGGCGACTGGTGAACGGCGACTTTTTTAGTTTTCAGCTTGTGTTTGACCTGAAAGTGAGGCTGTCGAATTTCTTCCGCTGGCACGTGCGCACCATACACCATTCCCTTTTTTTTTTTTTTTATCTATAATCTATAGCCAAGTACTCACTTTTTCCGATATGAGTAACTCAATACGTCAAACAGTTCAGCGATCCTATGTTCAATGATCTCGATCTTCCTGTTGATCTGTAAGTGAGAGCTCGCTGGACCCGTTCAATAGTTGATATGGCTAGCAGACCTTTTCCCCGACGCCTTGATAATGGGACTGGTCGGGGTAAAGTTTTTTCGTGATAAAGTGTGGGTGTGTCTGGTGTCTTGCCGGATCTTTGTGTTCCCTTCTCTGTGCCCGAAAAGTGGATCGACGGCTTTCCGGTTGTAGCCGCGGATGAGACGTGAGAGAAGTTTCTATTGCTGTGGACGTGATAGAACGTACTGCACCATGCACTCAAGTACCTTACAGTGGCAACTCACACGAAGCTTTCAGGAACTTTCCAGTTCATGTCATCCACGTAGATGAACTTGGCGGGATGAGGGTCAGTGTACGCCGTCATGAGCAAGGGTCGCGGCAAAACATTGAGCAAGAAAAGTGTAGGTGTAGAAAAAAAAAGAAAACTTTCAACAACAACAACGACGACGACGACGACGACGACGACGACAGCAACACAACAACAACATGAATAATAATGGTGATAATATAATAATAACAATACAATAAGAAGAATGAGGATGATGATAATAATGAATAATAATGATGATAATAGCGATGATATGATATGTGATGATGATGATCATGATGATGATAGAGATGATGATAAATGATGAAAGGAGAAGAACGAGTTGAAGACAGAAAAGAGGAATAAAAGAAAACAAACAAAAAAAAGGCAAGACAAATACATTGTCAGTTTATCGCTGTATTAAAACCACCTCCTACTCTAGGCATGATCTAGGCCTAGTATTAATAATGACTCATGATAATAATTTTCATTTGTACAGAATATGTCTTGATAACAACCCCCCCCCTCGGCCCTATATTTTCGCTTCGACACATGCCTCTGTCTTTTTTCCTTTCTTTCTTTTTCGCTTTTTTATGTTTAACTTTGTGATATTCCCCCTCCCCCCCCCCCCCCCACCCCCCCCCCCCCCCCCCCCCCCCCCCCCCCCCCCCCCGTCCCTCTGTACATTTGCCGTTAAATTACGTGCGTTTTGTAACGTGCCTGGCGTTTGAAAGACAAACTTTCGAGGATCCAACAGCAGTGGCTTTGCTTGCATTGATTTAACCTCGTCTGTCTCACTGCAGGTCAAACGGCACAGGACGTGGTTTTTTCATGTCCTGGAATCGTTGAAAATGTCTGTCAGTAGCTGAGTTTTAGTTTTGGAAGGGGAGGGAATAAGAAAGGGTGTGGGTAGTGGTGGTGGTGGTGGTAGCGTTGACAGGGTGGGGTGGAGGTGGCGTTAGGAGTGGTGTGTGTGTGGAATATGTCTCACCATGTGCTCTGCTTTCTAATTGGCCAAACACTTTCTACTTCGCCAAGTCGCCGTTTTTTTTTTTTTTTTTTTTTTTACCATTCCTCTCATACACACCCACATAACCACTCACACACACACACACACACACACACACACACACAAAACACATGCACATGCACACACACACACACACACACACATGCACACACACACACACACACACACACACACACACACACATACACACACACACGTATACGTACACATACACACATCCTCTCTATCTGTCACCGAAGAAAAAACCCACATACTAAAACGTATCTATTAAGAATCGACACTCGTCAACAGAATCAAACAGATTATGTAATTCGTAAAAACCAACAAACCACTGTACAACCGTCGTGCGCTGATTTGATGAGATAAGTGATTGCTCGTTCTTCATTTTCGTTGTCCAAAGTGTGCTTATCTTGCCTGTAGAAAACCTAAGAGGTCGAAAAGCGTCATGTTTTGTCTTGTGATTCGTTTGTTCATGTTTGACGGACATAGCAAAACTTTTTTAACACTGTGCACCCGTTAGTGCTGGTTTCACACAAAATCACTCTGCGTTTCGTTTTTTTCTCTCCGAAAGGAGACTAATTCATTCCCTTTGTTAGGCACAACTTCCCTTACGCAGAGGCGTGTGTCACTTTTCGTCTGTCAATTCACACTCCAAAGAAATGCTCCTCTTCATTCCGGAGTTAAGCGAAGCAACTGCAACAGTCTGCTGCTCTAGGATTGGGCTCTTCAGACACAGCAGGCGCTGCAACTCAACAGATTGATCCACGGCGCAACAACATTGTCTCTCGAGAAAGACAGATGCCATATATATATATATATATATATATATATATATATATATATATATATATATATATATATATATATATTGACGGCTTTACTTAACATTGACGTCACTTCAGGTGTTTCTCACGGAAACTCAGGGGAGCTGTGCGAGAGGGGAACAGTGCGTCGCTGCAGTGTGGCGCTACCAGATTTGTACTTTTTTTTTGTCATTGTTGTCTACGTATGCAAAATGGGCTTTTGTACAGCATTAGGGATCAGGGAAGACTCTGGCAGTGGTACAGGGACGTCCCGTTCCGCCTTTGTATCCTGAAAGGCCTCCGGTCAATAGAAGGTAGATCTCACCCAGTGACTTTCGCCCATTCGCATTAGGTCCATTTCCCTTTCACCCTCGTGACAAAGGCGGCTTTCAGAAAAGACATGAGCGATGGAGAGGGCGACTCTGGAATGGGCAAAACGGTACCTGCCTACCCGCTGTAAGTTGCTTTTCGTATGCTAAGTGCGTGTCGCGTTCGTTCGGGACTATGGCTTTGCAGGGCTTTTTTTGACAAGAATAGCGCTCAGACTTCTCTTTACTGTCTATAGTTGAAGGAGACCAAGGAAAAAAAAATACCAGGTTGGACGAGATTCGAACCATAGACGTGGGGAATTTTCTTCGTTGGACGAGTGCATTTGCCACGAGGCGACCGCTGCATCGGCGATCTACAGAAAGTCTAGAGGAGTTAGAAGTCTCTCTCTCTCTCTCTCTCTCTCTCTCTCTCTCTCTCTCTCTCTCTCTCTCTCTCTCTCTCTCTCAGTCCTCTCCTCTCTCGCCTCTCATCTCTCTCTCGGGCGCGTTCGTTTGTCTCTGTTCTCTTTCTCCTCCTTTGTGAGTAAGATAGTGTGGGCATGATTTTGTAATACAAGCACTGCTATACAAAAAGAAATTTGGGGCGGATAGGATAAGAAACTCATCCGTGCGGGCGTGCTCGTGCACATATCTGAGTGTATGTGTCTGTCTATCGGGTAGGGGGATGGGAATGAATTGGAGGGGTAGGAGGGGGAGTTGTGTATGAGAATGGAGGGACGTTTTATTTTTTTAAAGGATTATTCTTTTTCATAAATGCACGTGTCTGTGTGTAAATGTTTCTGTTACTTGCAGATTTCATGTTGGAAATGTAATTTACGCATTTTAAGATAATTGTATAAAAAAAAAAGACTTCCTATGAGGGAGAACATGAGATTGAAAGTTTAAAGGGAACGCTAGTTACGGTCTACATGTAAATGACACGTCAAAGAAGGAGATAACCATACCAAGAGAGTGTAATGAAGGGTCTGCTTAGCACTACACTAACTCCATCAGAACGACATCACGTTAAGATGCTCCGTAGAAAAATGTCATTTGTATGTCGACATCACGTTAAGATGGTCAGTAGCAAAAAGAGAAAAAAAAAAAGCCATTTTTTACGTTAGAACCCAGCGGGATTCGAACCCTGAAATGCCTGACTGCGAACTCGTTGTTGTACAACTGAGCCGGAAGGCACTGAGCTGTTGCTTGATTAGAGAATGCTAATTAGTGTGAGCGGCGATTGGAAAAAAAAGCTGACCCCCAGATCGCCACCCTCGGTCTCCGGAACAACGGGGAAATGAAGGAAGATCCGGTCAGTGGTCGGCTCTCAGGGGCATGTTCCTCACCGACCCTAGCTGTGTGGTGCTCGTGGCCGCCTGCAGTACGGAGGGGGAGATTGACGCACCTTCAGCTATTTGAGGACGTGGCATTTTACGCACGATTGTAGGAGGTATGCTGTGGGTGAACCGTTGTTATTGTTGTTTTGATCCATGGAGGGACGTGTTAAAAAGTTTGTAAGGAAAGTTTGGTGAGATGGTTTTGTCGTGGTCGCCGTTCTGAAAATAGGCCCCGTCGATTTGAAATGTTGTTAGTTTTTGTATTTTTGTTTATGGTTCACGGCCTCGATGCCCTAAAAGAGGTGACGGGATAATTCAAGGCTTTAAAGTCAGCGTGGTCTGTCTTCGTGGTGAAATGGTAGTGATCCTTGCAAATTGGGTGAGATGGGGTGGCTCCTTTGGGCGAGGTACACGCTGAGTCTTTCCCAGGTAAACCCAGTTCTCTTTCAGGGCCATCTTTATCGCTCCACCTGAAGTGATGGGGGTAAGCGTTCTGCCTTCGTTGGCTTATAACCCAGCTGACATTGTAGTCAGCACCCCAGCTGACGTTGTAACCAATGGACATTGTAATAGTTGCCCAGCTGACGTTGTAGCTAGTACCCTACCTGACGTCACCGAGGTCTGTCCTGTCCTTGGAACTCAGGGCGTGGAAACTCCTCCAGCTCTGCTCTTCTCCTCCTTCCCCCTCCTCCACTTCTCCTCTCTATCTGCTCTCTTCACGATCTTTTGTTGGGTTTACAGTCGAATAGGAAACGGAAGTCCTGAATGACTGCGGGCATAGCGTGTTACGTTGTCAGTTTCGCAGCTCTTGAAAGTTGCTGGTTCCATATCGGGATGAAAAAAAAAATAGTATGGCCAGGTTATGTTATCGTTGTTTTTTTTTTTTTTTTTCATTTTCTGAAACACGTGTGAATGTGTGTGTGTGTGTGTGTGTGTGTGTGTGTGTGTGTGTGTGTGTGTGTGTGTGTGTGTGTGTGTGTGTGTGTGTGTGTGTGTGTGTGTGTGTGTGTGTGTATGTGTGTGTGTGTGAGTGTGTGTGTGTGTGTGTGGAGGGTAGGGTAGGGGTCGGGGGAGGATATATTACACCAAAGGAAAGCAGAAAGGGACATATTTACGACTCGCTGTTGTGACAGTGTCTGGTCCCTGTACGTTAATTTAATGCAGATGTCTCGCAGCGCTCGCTTTCCTGCAGTCCATATGTCTCAAACCATATCTTCAGCCGTGCCGTCTTCAGTTCATCAGATATTCAATGGGAAATGAATCAGGGGAGAAAACCCCTTCCCGCGCGGGACACCCCGGTGCAGTTGGGCGAAGAAACGCTTCCATTAAGCTTTTAACATAACTGTCTGTTCTGCTGCTCCGGTGAATAGCGTTCTTCTTCCTCTTTTAGTCCATTATGAGGCCTTCATGTAAGCACGGGACCAGTTTTTTGTTGACCCCTCTCATCACCCGTATTTAGAGAGATTTTCCGTCTTCTTCTTCTTCTTTCTTCTTCTTCTTCTCTCTCTCTCTCTCTCTCTCTCTCTCTCTCTCTCTCTCTCTCTCTCTCTCTCTCTCTCTTTCTCTCTGTGACACATTCATTTACATCAAGGAAGCGGGGAAGAGAGTTGGGGTGTATTAGACAGCGAGAACAACTGATGTTTGAAAGACCTACTCAAACAGGGGAGAACTTCTAATGTTCGGGAGAAACTACTCGAGGCGCGAGACTACTAATGTTCGAAACAACAAACTTAATAGAAGAGGGCTACTGATATTCGGAAGATCAGGAAAGAATGACTAGTGTTGGAAAGAACTACTCAAACTGGAGAGAACTACTTATGTTTGGAACAACTGCTGAAACAGAAAAGAGCTACTGATGTTCTGAATTACAACTCAGAAAAGAAAAATAAACTAATGACAGTCCGAACTATTACTCATTGAAGGGCGAAACTACTAAAATTCGTGGAGACTACTCAAACAGGAGATCACTACCAATGCAAGGAAGAACTTCTTAAACAGGGCAGATCGACTGAGTAGGGGAGAGGTGTTGAGGAAGTTATATTAGAAGGATCGCACTACAAAAAAATAAAATGTACGAAGAGCTACTGCTGCAAAGACTATAGTATGACAGTAAAAATTATGTGAAATTACACGATGGAGGTAGGCGCTCGCGCGAGGGCACACACACACACACACACACACACACACACACACACACACGCACACACGCACACACGCACACACGCATGCACGCACACACACACACACACACACACACACACACACACACACACACACACACACACACACACACACACACACGAGTTCCAAGTCCAAAGAAGATGTTTTTTCCCTTTAACCCCATGTTGGGGCATAGAGGTCAACAAATTGATTTACACCTGTGTCGACACAAAGCAGCTGGCAGGTCAAATATGCTACGAATGTAAATAAAACCAAAGCACAAAAAGACAGAATAAGACCTGACATGAACCAAAACATAAAGACACACAACAAGGTACAAAGCAACATTTAATTAATGCATATTACATTCATTTATACATATCACAAACAGACAAGTTAATTTTCGACGAAGGTGTCTTCTTCAGACGGTTATAAGCAGCATACATCAAAAACATCCAAAACAACTCATCCCAGGTCACAGTCAGCATTAGACTTCAGTCAACTTGATGTACTTATTTCATTTTCAAATCAACTTGATGTACGTATTTCATTTTCAAGAGCAGACACATTTGCATTACACGATGAGAACACAAAACATGTTGCAGAAAGAAATTTTGGTGACAGAAACTTTTCTTTGTATTTTACATTTTAGAGTTTACATTCAAAAGCAAAATGGAAGCCATGACGTAGCACTTTCATATCACAAAACCTGCATGGTCTTCAAATTCCATTACGTCTATTCAATTGAATTTCAAGTTCATGACGACTGTGTATCTCAGCCTAGTTTATGCGAAGATGTAGACATCAGGTTCACTCACAAATGTGTTCCTTGAGTGGTCAAGGGATTGGTTCTGACTGGTCAATGGATTGGTTCTGACTGGTCAAGGGGTTGGTTCTGACTGGTCAGGGGTTGGTTCTGACTGGTCAGGGGACTGGTTCTGACTGGTCAGGGGACTGGTTCTGACTGGTCAGGGGACTGGTTCTGATTGGTCATGGGACTGGTTTTTATACAGGCAGGGTTGAATCCATTGATTTCTTGCGATATTGTCGCCGTTCCTCCCTCCGCGGCTGCACGTTTGAACAGCATTGAATTTGCTTGCCTCCATTGCGGCTCCGTCAGCACAGAACTTGGAGAGTTTCTTTCTTTAGCTGTGATCCTGCATTTGCACCTGTCAAGTCGCCAACAGTGAGATCAATGTCGTTTTCATCGTTTTCCTTGCTTAGTACAGGACCTTCGTCCCTCCCTCCCTCCCCCTACAATCTCCCCTCCGCCATAGTTTTTCCTCCCTCTACTCCGCTATTCTCTCTCTCCCTCTTTCGCTCTGCCTCTGTGTCTCTCTCTCTCTCTCTCTCTCTCTCTCTCTCTCTCTCTCTCTCTCTCTCTCTCTCTCTCTCTCTGACTCTTTCTCTCTCTGTGTGTGTGTGTGTGTGTGTGTGTGTGTGTGTGTGTGTGTGTGTGTGAGTGTGTGTGTGTGTTGTTGTTGTTGTTGTTGTTGCTGATGATTTTTTCTTTCTTCTCATTTCTGTTGTCTTTTGTCCAGTGAAATCATCGTCATTTTTTTTTTTTTTTTACTACGTATCGAAAACCTGGACTGCCTATTCCATACTAATGTCGGGCTTTTGCCTTTATGTGGTCATGATGAACACAATGGCGTCAATGGGTCATTGAAACTTTTGACAGACCAGCTACACATCAATACACAGAACCCAGTTTATGTTTTATGTTTTACGATTCGTTCTTAGTAGTGCAAATAAAAGCGTGAAGAATTAAATCAATTTTAGTTTGATTTCATTTTCGCTTCATCCCTGCGCATGAAGATTAGAGTACTTGGAGATGGTTCGTATATGCAGCTCTAGACGTATGTGTCATCCTGAATTACGAAAATTGAGAATGATATTCACGTTAGATACTGATATTTGTAGAAGAAGAAAGAATAACCTGAAAGGACAACAAGGGCAATGTAGTGACGTTTACGAACAAGCGCTGACCCTTTAGGGGTTCCCCTCCCCCTTCCCTGCTGCCCCATTCCCTTCCTACCCCTCTACTTGCACACCCACAGACCTCCCATTTAGCGGGGGCTTTTGTCTCTCCTTCGTGTGCTTTTGTTTTGTTTTGCTTGTTTAATTATGTAAACGAGTGTGCCAAAAGGGATATGCATTTTGCTTGTTTAATTATGTAAACGAGTGCGCCAGAATATGCATATTAAATTTCAGCGCAGTCACTGATCACCAGAGCACAGAATACCCCCTACATTGAGGGAGGTAGACGTTTTGGACCCCTTATAAACTTTAGAATCCCAGCTTTTGTTGAAATCGCCCTATTGTCGCAAAAAAGCTACGTGCTACATTCCAGCTCAATCGACCTCCAAACACCAGAGATTGGCATACATAAACTAAGAGAGAAAGCAAGCAAACAGAACAAATGCTACCCCACCCCCCCCCCCCCCACCCCCAAGCTCCGTCATGAGGAAAGGGTAAAATAACAATGAATCCTATGCACCTCTCCTATAACAGGCACGATTTGTGTTCATAGCCCAGCCGACCACACAGGGCCCTTTTAGGGCTGTCAAACTCTCCCGGGGGAAAAAAATCACATCCTGAACGGGTCGGATCATGAAATGAAAAAGATAACTTCCCGAAAAGAATCAGACGACAAAAAGCAGTTCATGACGTGGCAGCTTAAGCATTGACATCTTTACGGCGCGTAAGGTGAGGCTATGGGCCATGCTGAGAGCTCCTGGTATTCCGCTTGATACCTCACTCCCAAAGTCATGAAGAAAAAAGGAGGAAAACGTTCTCACGTATTACATCGAAAAAAAAAATGCCACTGAAGCAGAACTGCAGAACGGAGAGCTGGTGTCACCTTGGAACCGTTTGTAGGCTAGTCGCCAGATTACAACTGAAAGAAAAACAAAGCTGGCACGTCAAAGAATGTGAGCGGAAATAAAGGTAAGAAGAATTTCCTGAACAAAGAATGGAAATGGTCCTCAAAGGCGAATAAACAGTCGATAAAGTACAGGGGGAAAAACAACAACAACAACAAAAAGGACAAAGTCAAATAGAGTTAAAGAAAAGAGAAAGTAAATAAGTAGAACTTTCAATTGGTGCGGGAGCTATCACTGACACAGACCCCAGCATACCCAAGGGGACTATCTGGAAAGTAGTAACTCAAAAAAGAGAAGACGGAAGTAAGCGAGCGAAGGGGGAGGAAAGGACGGAAAGAAAAGGAAAGAATGAAACACAAAAACAAACAAAAACAAAAAAAAAAAAAATACAGCCAAGAAAGGAAAAAGAAGAGAAAAGGAAAGAGACGAGCTTTGAAGAAGAAGAAGAAGACGATTTTTTTTACAGCGAGCTTCATTCCATCATACTTTGACCCAGATCTACAGATACCGCAAACTGGAGAAATGTGTGTAAAGAGGCACTACGTCCTCTGTGCCTAAGATTTGTATTCCCTCGGAGTCCAGTTTAATGGCATCAACTTACCCCGAATGTGAAGAGGAGAATATGACGTCGACGTACAAGAATGTCGACTTACTCGGTGTAAGAAGATCAAAACACATATGGACAGCCTTTCATCCCGTTTTGAATAGCTGGGCTGAAAGAAAAGCATGTTTTTTCCGCTGTTACATGCTATCTTGTCTTGAACTGGTCTGCGTCTTCGCAACTCCGTTTACAGAAAGGAAAGAAAGAACACTGAAACTGAAAGAAAGAGAGAAAGAAAGCAAACAAGCAGTCTAACTAACAAACAGATTTCAAGATTTGTTGTGGAAGAAAATGTTTATGTTCTTTCCATTTCAATTTGTTATGTCCAAATCTTCACAGCTTGCTACTGCCTGAACTTGAGTGTACCAGTTTTGGATCCATATGGATGTCGACCTATCCGGGTATGAGCAAGGAAAAAATTACGACTTACGTGATTTCAGCTAATACGATAGCGATTTATCCGGCAAAAATTTAGTCAGACAAATTAGAATATTGGACGAGTAAAGAAAAAGACGTCGACTTAAGCGAATGTCGATTTATCCGATTTTAACTATAATAATACTATCAAATACTTATTGAGTGCATGTTCCAGGTGCGTCACAAGATTAAATAAGGTCACACTCAGTTTTCCATACACGTACACTTAACATGTGTAATGGGCATAAACATAATACACAAATGGGTCTTGCCTACCCTTGTACAATCATTAAACACACAGCCGTGCATGCATTTTGTATACCACTTGTTACGGAAGAGATACGTTTTTGAGCCTGTCTTGAATGTAGTGAAAGAGTCTGAATGTTTGGAAGACAGATGTAGTTTGTTCCATGTGTTTAGACTCGGAAAGAGAAAGACCTTACCCGTGAGCGTTGTTGGTTTGTATGTTTTTTGTGTTTTTTTTTTCCAATGCGGACAATCGCAAGAGACACGTGTCAGATTAACAGCGAAGCTGAGGAAAAGTTGTGTAGAAATGGAATTCCGAAAAGCAACAGGTGCAAAACCAGAGATGACAGAAAAAGGAGTGGGTGGAAAGTTCATAGTCAATTCTGTTGAAGACTGGCAGCCAGTGCATGGAGTGGAGAAGTGGTGTTACGTGGTTTGAACTTAAAAGATTTGAAAAAGTGGTCGAACAGGATTTGTTTCTGTTCTTTGTGGTCCACTGAGGAGGTACATGGAAAGGCCGGCAAGAAGGGCAGTGTAATGAGGACAAAAGCACAAGCTAAAACATTTGCAGCATCAATCGTGTGACAGTTCGAACAGAACTTGGTTTGCCACGCTCAAGACAGGCAGTCTGCCTGTCTCGAACAAAGCATTGGAAAGAAGCAATTCTGATGCAAACTGAAGCCAAGACTGCGGACAGAAGAGGAGGAGATAAATGTGTCGCTCGTTTTTCATAGTATGGATGAGAAGAATGACTTTCTTTGGACAGATCAGTATTACTCCATTGTTTCATTGCGCTTTGTTGTGGTTCCTCTAGATGTTAAGGTCTGCCATATATTCCTGTCGTATTCCTGTATCTGCAACAGCACCCCCATCGACTTCGGCAGGAAAGGCCGACCGTTAAAGTCGTGCATATTCAGCAAAACTCTCGCGCGCGATTGTTGAAAGCAGCGGGACACCGGAGAAACATATAGTACAGACAAAAAATGGGTCCCGGCACAGATCCCCGTGGAACTCCAAATGAGGCAATGGCTTTGATAACACATTATTGATGCAAACAGTCCGGATGCTATAAGTTAAGTAAGATTCCCACAAGAAAGAGCAAGTTCGTGATTGGCAAAGGAGCGTAGAAGCCTGTACAGGTTTAAAATGATCAAAACCAAAGTCTGGTCTGAGATCTAACAATGCGAGAATTTATACACAATTCTCGTCAAAGCCAATAACAATATCCTTTCCAATCCTCAGACGTGCTATTTTGGTGCTGTGTAATTCTTTATAAGGACAGTGATGGAGGTCTTCAAGGACTTTTTTTTTTTAATTTGAAGGGATTGAGAGAAACAACGGTCTTGAGAGACAAAGGACATGTAGGATACAAGTCTATAACTATTCAAACTATTCTGATCTTGGGAAGGTTTCTTTATCGGTGGGCGTACAATAGCGGGTTTGAAAACCGATACGAAGCAAACAGATCATATGAAGTCGTTAACACGATGAGCAACGCCACATGGCAACAAGATACGAAGCGAACTACACAATAGGGGCGAGAAAACGGAGCCGAGATGGCATGCCCTTACGAAAGCATGATGAACACACACACACACACACACACACACACACACACACACACACACACACACACACACACACACACACACACACACACACACACACTCACTCTTCTCTCCCTCTCTCTCTCTCTCTCTCTCTCTCTCTCTCTCTCTCTGTCTGCCTGTCTGTCTGTCTGTCTGCCTGTCTGTCTCTCTCTCTCTCTCTCTCTCTCTCTCTCTCTCTCTCTCTCTCTCTCTCTCTCTCTCTTTCTCTTCATAACATTGACAGGCTTGCTTTTTACAGGTACTTTTGTGATGTTCATGACCTGAAAACGTACATAACCTTAGACAGAGACAGGCATCTCTAAAAAAAAAAACGTGACACCAACATTCAGATTAGGAATATCTGCATTAGCCATCCATAAATTTAGATATTGAACATGCAATAATTGTGATTTCTTTTGTCCTTTCTGTAAAGAATCAGAGGAAACCGAATTACACTTCACACTGCCGTGCTCAGCTCCCATGAGCATCAGAGAAAAGTTTATTAAGCCCAAATATTACAGACAGTCATCCTTGTTTGAAATGAGCCTACCCTGTTAATCTACTTTTGCTGAAGTCGTTAAAAATTTTCTGTTTTTGTGCAAAGCCTTAAAGTATAGAGAAATTTTCCATTCTTAAGATTGCCTTCGAATTATTTTTGGTTCGTTCCGTCCGTAATTTCATTGCATTGATATAATTATTGCACTTTGTGTGTTCACACACCCCTTCATTAGGGGCTTTGGTCTAATGATTATCTGAATCTGAATCTGAATATGAATCTCTCTCTCTCTCTCTCTCTCTCTCTCTCTCTCTCTCTCTCTCTCTCTCTCTCTCTCTGCCTCTCTCTCTCTCTCTCTCTCTCTCTCTCTCTGTCTCTCTCTCTCTCTCTCTCTCTCTCTCTCTCTCTCTCTCACACACACACATTACACACACACACACACACACACACACACACACACACACACACACACACACACACACACACACACACACACACACACACACACGTTTCACACACACACACACACACTCCGCCTCCACCCACCACCACCACCACCACCACCATCACCACCACCACATCATCAACAACAGCACATTCGTTTTCGCCTTTCACAAAAGTTTTTCAGTTCAGTTCATATGTTCAGTTTGTTGACCTGCTATTCCTTCCCCTCACTTTCTACTACACTGTACATGCGTGACCTTTCACCTGTACCTCAGCCTCGCGGACAAACTCATTTTTATTTCACGTTTTCAGAAAGAGGGGCAAGGAAGGAAGGGGGTGGATGGGGTGCACAGAATCCAGTATAAGTCGGCCTGTCTATGTTTTAAGGTTATCACACAGGTGAAGCGTCTACCTATCTCTCTGGTCGCTTCGAAATGTATTTTCCTACACGTCCCCTCCGTTCTTCCTCTGGTAACCGATTTTTTTTTTTTTCGAATTCCCTCATATAACCGAAAGCAACACGGTTCTAGAGCATTCTCATTTTCTGCAGCAGTACTCTGGAATTCCTTACCGTTCCATTTACGTCATGTTCCCCTCCTTCCCTACTTTCGAGTCTCCACACTTAAAACGTGTCTGTTCTAACGCCAGTTGCAGGATACCACCTGAAATATTACTAAATTATAACATGTCACTTGCACACTTTGCTCGTGTGCAAATGAGCTGTTCACACGGTCATATAGTGTGTTTATGTATGCAACATTATTTTCCAGTGTGTGTGTGTGTGTGTGTGTGTGTGTGCGCGCGCGTGCGCGCGTATTTATGACTCTGCTTTGTTCGTGCATGTGTGTGTGTGTGTGTGTGTGTGTGTGTGTGTGTGTGTGTGTTTATGACTCGTGAACACAGAATTTGTGTGTGTGTGTGTGTGTGTGTGTGTGTGTGTGTGTGTGTGTGTGGTTTATGCTTATATATTTTTTAGATGTTGAGTTGTTAAAACTTGTAAAGCGCCCTGTAGCCTACGTTGTTCGGATGGGCGCTATAGAAATTGTCCTCCTCCTCATTATTTATTATTATTACAGCCTGTCCACAGACAGGTAAAAAATAGTGAAAGGCGGGGGTGGTGGAGGGGGAAAAAATAATAAATAAAAACAGGTGAAGGGGTTCATTCATTCCAGTTGTTACATCCCAGCCAACCGCAGAGGCCCGTATCAGGGCTGTGACACTGTCAAAGGAACTTGTCACAAAGACAGAAAAAAAAACCATCGGAGACATAAAATTTTTTCCCATGCCCGTTGGGAAGCAGAGGTGGGAGGGAGGGGATGATGGGGGGATTGCGCGTGCTACGAAGTCTTCCTTTATCATTGCTATTATGACTGTTGTTGTTTTTGTACACAAATTTTTGTTTGAACACCAGCAACGTATTGAATCGCCACATTATTTTCGTTTTCTCCCCTTTAATCTATGCGAATGAATAAAAGATGCGAGGACTGTGTCGTGGGAATTCTTTTAGATATACAGAGGTAAATTCTATGAGAGATTGGAAGCGCGATGGGAAACATGTAGCAGGCCAGCTTAGCCGTTTTTGGCTTAGACAGTCTAGAGAAAGATTAAAAATGTGATGTGTCATACATCTTTAAGCTGACATTGTAATACCGTGTGTGTGTGTGTGTGTGTGTGTGTGTGTGTGTGTGTGTGTGTGTGTGTGTGTGTGTGTGTGTGTGTGTGTGTGTGTGTGTGTGTGTTGTGTGTGTGTGTGTGTGTGTGTGCGCGCACGTGTGTGTGTGTGTGTGTGTGTGTGTGTGTGTGTGTGTGTGCGCGCGTGCATTCGTGTGTTGTGTGTGTGTGTGTGTGTGTGTGTGTGTGTGTGTGTGTGTGTGTGTGTGTGTGTGTGTGTGTGTGTGTGTGTGTGTGTGTGTGTGTGTGTGTGTGTGTTTGAAGATGTTTGTATAGGGGGATGGGGCGTGAAATCAGAATGGGGGAGATGTTGGAGAGTGAGAAAGACCATTTAGGGTGGGCGAAACCGAATTGTGTGGTCCAAGGTAACGTTTCGTTTTTTTTTTTTTTTTTTTTTTTTTTTTTCTTTCTTTTACTTTTTAAGATGTCTATACTGACTAAAATATTGCTGAGCAGGGACGGTGAGGAGGAGAGGAGGAGGAGGAGTGAGAGAGAGAGAGAGAGAGAGAGAGAGAGAGAGAGAGAGAGAGAGAGAGAGACAGACAGACAGACAGACAGACAG
>JADBJO010000166.1:907500-920000 GCA_016801955.1 Conus betulinus
GACAGGAACTACATCAGGCCTAGATGTGGAAGGGTAATCGAAATAAAGAGACTCGGGATTTGATCGTCTGTGTAACGTGGGGGTCATTTTGCTCTCTGATTGTGATGATCAATGTGGATGATGACAGTGAAACTTTGGAGATCCCATTTTGGACCGAGACTACAGGCAAGGGCTGTGCTCTACGTTTTTTATAAAGTGATCTACATACCGGCGTTAACCAGGCCGAAGAAATACAGACACGTTGATGTGAACATTTGAGCACCACTCTCAGAGACATGTCCATTTTTCCGGTGAAATTCCTCCGGCCGTTCGATTCCAGCTCCCCATTTCCCGCGCGAGTATGACTTCCGGTACAAAGCGGCCGAAGGCAAAAAAAAGAAAAGAAAAAGGGATCATGGTTCTAGCAATAACCTGCCATGCCATCCGTGGCGCCGACCACGGCAACTGGTTCCTCTGTACATCGTCAACAAATTCTGTTGTATATTTGTGAATAGCTCGTTGAACTTTACCCAAAAGATTCCGGTATGTTAAATTTCTTTGCATTTTTTCTGCGCCCATTAAACGAAGACAGGAGTGTGTTTATCAGCGTTGGCCAGTTGGATCAACTGTAAGAGTGGGCATATCTGGCCGAAGAAAGCAAACATGCCGAAAAGAATACAAATGAGGAAATAAACTCTCTGTGTAAAGTCTAGACACTGAAGGGAGTGGGTGTGAGTCATGGGCCTGCGCGCGCGCCTTGCCATCTTCCGATGATGATGTATCCCACTGGCAATGTCGATAAGTGTTGACGTAAGGGCAATAAGAAGACTGCGCTAAGAGCCCGAGAGAAGCAGGGAAGAGAAGAGCTGTCAGAAGAATTGACAAGCTCTAACTGGGATAAACATGCCGCCGCTACTTCGGGTGTGCCGCACGTGGCTTTGAATATCCACGAACCTCAGGAACATGCTTGTGATGCTGGCTAGGGGGCTCATGCTCATAATGCTTCGCCTGAAGCATTGCCATTGCCTAAGGCGAAAATGAAAACCACGAACTTTGTTTGTTTTGTTTTGTTTTGAAAGCCTGATATGGTTTCCGTAAGATGGTTAGATCATAAGTAATCAAGCACAACTTCAATTATGACACTTGGATATAAGAGATGGAATGAGATTGAAAGCCAAACCCAGAATATTCTCACGTTGTGTACGTTCCCAAAGCGACCGTTTGCTTTTTTTTTCTTTTTTTCTTTTTTCTTTTTTTTTTTTTTTTTTTTTTTTGGGGGGGGGGGGGGGGGGGGTCTTTTTCATTCGTATAAAACAAAAACTACGGAATAAACATACAACAAAATAATGTTTTTAAATTGTCCTTGGAAACAAGAATACATTGAAAATAGAAGGAAGAGGAAAGAGAAAGAGGGCGAAGAAGCGTGCATGATGTTTTTGCAATGTTCCAAGTATCAGGGGAAAAGAACAGTACCTGTCTTTTAGAAGGCGGAGCGGTGATCCAGAGTACTCTAGCTGTTCATTTAGACGTGCTGTTAGCCAGTATGCTTTTCTTGTAATTTTGTTGCAGTTAAGCGTTCTTAAATGTTTTTTTTTAATGATTAAACAGAACTTCTTAGGCAGAATGATTAGCACATGTGGCAGGGCCTAGAGTTATCTGGCTTCAAGGATGCCTTCCGTGTTTAAGTGAATGTTGTTATAAACTCTTGAGCATACTGTGTTGTGTCTTTTTCGTCTCTTTTTATTATCTATACATGGTGAAAGCCTTGAAACAGCCCAGTGGGGTCGGCTGGGTGGAGATGAATCTGAAACTGAAACAGGTCCCAAAATTGCATTTTTATGAGAGAAAAAAAAAAAAGAAACGAAAGATTTTAGCGGCCATGAGCGTAATTGTGCAGGGTATTCCCCACACCCAACTCCCGCTATCCTTCCCCTCCATTCACACGCACACACAAGCATATACATGCACACGCACACACACACACACACACACACAAACGCACACACACACACACACACACACACACACACACACACACACACACACACACACACTGCCTAATTATCTGTCTCATTAACTGATCGACTGAACAAATATCTAGACAGATAAACGAACGAATACAATCGTGCACACCCCCAGTGACCTCGATCTGTCGGCGCTAATTATTCGGTCAAGCTATCAAACACCGCAGGTTGCCATCACTGGTCATCCTACACCAACCCTCTCCAACCTGCCGCCCCGCCCTCCCCTCCTTCATCCTCGGCCATCCCCGCCTTCTGACCCCCCACCCCCCCCCCCCCCCCCCCCCCCCCCGCCCCTCTGCGCCTCCATTCTTTCCTGTCACAGGGCAGGGGTTTCCCCAGGGAATGCCAGTGACGAAGACCAGAGTCCGGGAAAACGCCACGCGTTGTCTCTCCCGGGACTGTCGACCCTTTGTGTTAGCTTGTCAATTTTTGATCATGTTTCAATATGGCGGGCTTTTGCGCCCATCGGACTCCACGGGTGGCCCGGAGGAAGGCGGCGACTCCATGATAATTAAGGGAGGAATTATGCGCGTCGATAGCTCCCCCCGCTCTGCGTGGTCGACACGGTTTAATGCCAATCCGTCACACGATCGGCAAGGGGAGTTAATCTCCGAGGACTCGCGTTGCGAGGGGAGGCGACCTCCCAGATCTTCATCTATCAACGTAGGAGGGCAAAGTGCTAGCGGTGATGGGGACTGGTCACAAACGTCTGTCGGGAACACGTGTCTTAGTTTTGTAATCAGTGAAGGATTTGAAGCAATTTAGTGTTCGAGGTGGCGATTGGTTGCCTCATGAAAATGGCTTCGTTGATTGGTCACGTCTCCGCCAGGCTAGGGAGTATTCCTCTTCGCTGTTGGCTTAATCTTTTGTCTGCTGAATACAAGTGAGAAGAAGAAGAAATAACGCAGTTCTGGTTTCTCAGGGCAGTTAGTTTACATAAAGTTAACACCGTACACTATGAAAATCTTAAGTGCCTGGACTGTCACGAATGATAGATTCATTACTTGACTGATCTCCAAAGCCCAAGCTCAGAGATTTTATTAAACGTCGATTGCTACCAATTTCCTACCCCACATCACTGCAATGCATGCCATTCACATATGCAAATCAGCTGCATGGTGCTGTGGACACATAACAGTATCTTGAGGTTTCAGATCAAGAAGAGCAATGAAATGAGTGAGCGGATGTCAAGAGAGAGAGAGAGAGAGAGAGAGAGAGAGAGAGAGGGAATGGGTGGGGTGGTGGTGATGGTGGAAAGAGGGAAGGAAGTAGCATTTATTAGGTGCAATTCTACAACAGCATTTTTAGGGACATTCAAATACGTGTCAATAATCTTAATTTTAGGGGGAAAGTAGTGTATGGCATGTTAAATGTCAGAATAAATGGTATTGAAGTAGTTTAGCGATGTAGCACTGTAGTATTCTATCAAAACTGGAAGAAAACTCCAAACAAATGGCGAAGCTTGTATTGACAAACATAACAATGCTTTTAGGAAGAGTATCTATAACGCAACATATCGGGTGATGCATCCTGTACGCGCATGGAAATTATGATTCCACGAAACGCAAATAAAGTTCATGAAAGGCTGGATGTCACGACAAATGAAAAAAAAAAGGGTCGGCAAAGATTGTGCTCAAAGGGTATTTCAGAAAGCGGGTTTGAGGTTCCAGCCTCGTCAGGACCCTTTCAGAGCTTGCCTGTGGGAAGAAAAAAAAAAACACTGGTTTTTCAGTGTCCTGTCAAGCTCGAGTGTGAGTTTTGATCATTGACATTCCGACGACTTGATCATAGACTGTCAAACAAAGCGGGAAAGAGATTGTGTGTGTGTGTGTGTGTGTGTGTGTGTGTGTGTGTGTGTGTGTGTGTGTGTGTGTGTGTGTGTGTGTGTGTGTGTGTGTGTGTGTGTGTGTGTGTGAGAGAGAGAGAGAGAGAGAGAGAGAGAGAGAGTATGTGTGTGTGCGTTCGTGCGAGCGTGCGTGTGCGTGTGCGTGCGTGTGCGTGTGCGTGCGTGCGTGCGTGCGTGTGTGTGTGTGTGTGTGTGTGTGTGTGTGTGTGTGTGTGTGTGTGTGAACTCGCGTGTTTGTCAGATGGATGTGGGTAAAAAGATAACGTTTAAGCTATGAGCCCCCCCCCCCCCCCCCCCCCCCCCCCCCCCCCCCCCAACAAAAAAGGCAGTAGAAAAAAAGAACGTCAACATCTAAAAACACATCTTGAAAGCAACTGTAACTATAAAAGCTTACCAGTTTCAAAACTGCAAACACCTTTGCTATTTTGCAAAAGTTCTCGTCTACGTATAATGACATAAACATTACTCTGGCTTGACATCAGCGATGGACTCTTACTACAATTTTTTTTTAATTGGACATGAAAGGAAAGAACATAAATGAAAGATCCTACATTAGATGGACACAACAACGCGTGCTGCATTTTGCGACAGACGAATTTATACGAAGCTGTTCAGTCAAACGGGAAGTATTTACCTTCAACAGGATAGGAATTTAGATTTGTCAAAAAGGTAAAAGAAGAATGTTCTTGCCCTTCAAGCTTGAATTAATTATTTCATCAGCAGCTTATTTGGATCCCGCATCTTGATCCACCACCAGCCGATCTCGCTCTCATTCTCTCAAAACACTGGTAACTTGATAATTTCTGAGGCGATTTGTTCAAAACTGTTCGTAAAAATGAAAGTCATCGCATTGGGAAAGAGTGTAGTTGTTTTTTTTTTCTTTTCTTGTCCATGAAAAAGAGCAAGCATCTTACAAGAGCAGCTCTTGGGGTCAGTGCATAATGTGTGAGACATTCATGCACTGGTGCAATGTTTATTGCATTGGCGCGAGAAGATGTCCTGCCTGCTTTCTCAATGCCCTGTCTTTCGCTGGGTTGTCCCTCACTTCAGTCTAATACAGTCTGCAGTCTGGTAGGACAACACGTAATGTATGTTCCAGTCCCTCGTGATATAATGCACCACGTTCTGTCAATGTCACCCCCAATGTTTGTCGGTGTGTCTCCAAACGTGAAATGTATTCCTACCTCACGGGGAAAACAAAGGGGTTTGAAAGTGCGCTGAGATAATTGAATAAGTAATAGAAAATGAAATACAACAACAAAAACAACAACAAACAAACACATTTTAAAGATCAACAGGAATGAAACAACAACAAAAACAACAACAAAAACAACACCTGCCACTCTCCCAATACACTCGCTTCAATTTCTGTAAGCCGAAGTAAGAGCAAAGTATGAAAAAGGAAAGATAACTCGAAGTAGACAAAGAATAGCGTCCCTTGTGATGTCGAGGAGATGAAAAACGCAACCTGCTCCGTGATCCTTTGCTGATAATGGGTAAGATGAGGAGACGTTTGAATATCAGTAGGCAAAGAAAGCTGTTGTTTTAATGCGTCTTAAGCATAAACACAGCACGTTTTCATATCATGAAATAAAAAAAAAAAAAAAAAAAAAAAACAATTACAACACATGTTTACACTTTTCTGAAGTTTGAAGGCATACGCGATTTCAGCAGAAAAACAGACCCTACCCCTCCCATGCCAGGTGATTTGGAACACATTATGTCGCATCAGGTAATATTGTATGTTTTCTAACCCCTCTTTACACTGGTATCAGACATAAAATCTCCAAGCTGTGTATATAGCCTTGGTGGCCAGCAGTTCAACATCCGAACAATGAGAATCTTTTCAGCCCCCCTCCCTCCCACTTCTCCCCTTTTTTCCCTCAGCATCAGATCTTTAGTACTGTTTTGGAAGATGTCTCTGAGATGATTTGAAAAAACAAGATCCAGAACACAGCTTGATTTTAATGCGCATCGAGCATTCACAGACAATGGATCGAAAAATCTGTTCCTTTGCTAAACTGCGTGGTAACTCGACTCTGGGAGAAAAGGAAATAGCGGCCTATACACAGCCGGTGGCGTTGGACATACAAGGCACGTTTTGTCTGAGGAAAGCATTTGATCGCATGATGTTTTTACATATATGTATGTGTCTATGCAATATGTATGCATATAGAGAGACAGACAGACAGACAGATAGATCCGAGAGAAATAGACAGATAGATAAAGTAAGTGAGTGAGTGAGTGAGTGAGTGAGAGAGTCTGAATCGCGGGGTTGAAAAAAATAAGGTAAACTCGGTACCTTATCAATTTAGGTAAGATTAAGGTGGCTGAAAGAGAGATGGGCTCCGTCTTCCAAAATGCTATGCGATTAACACGTTGAATGTCAGTTTATTACTGCCTCTTCGGCCATTAGGCTTTGGGACTTCCACCTTTCACCTTTTGATATTTATAGATGTAGTTCCAGACGGATCAATAATTAAATGAATTGAAAGTACATTTTCTCATCGTAAAAAAATATTAACAAGAAAATCCTTTATGAAAAGGCAAACGAAAGACAGTTATTACAACCAGCCCTCCCCCCCCCTTCCCCAAACACATACCAAACAGTATAATTATCTTGTGTAGATTTCAATAATGAAAAAAAAAAAAGCCTGCGTAATGATGGTGTGTGGGACTACCCTGGAGGTGTGTCCTGGTCTTTGCCATTTCCCCCTGCCCTCACATCAATTTTTAATGCTCAGATATTGACTTCTGAAATGGAATTCCCAGCCCTCAGCTACTGGAGTACCTTACACCGACATCGATAATTTCACCTGCAGCAACAACCACAACAACGACAAGAAGAAAACCCTGGACATAGTCATCTTTCTGCTATCGTTTAAAAAAAAAAGGCACACATTTTTGTTCGTTATCACTCTAAAGTATCAAAAGAAGGTTGAAATGAGCATAAAAGGAAAAATAATATAACTCAAAATTCCAATTATATAACATAATCATTTTAACGTTGGCAACCAACGCTTTTGAAGTCAGTTAAGAAAGAAAGCGAAGTCCCCCCATGTGGTCGAAGATTCATAATTTAGCATATTCTTCTGTTCTGCATTTAAAAGCATCTGGCCAAATTTTGATGAAACGTTATCATTGGCCAGTCCTTCCAGTTCTGCCCTGTGTTTCAGAAGTCACGATGTCGTTAATCAACAGTACATTTTCAAAAAATAGAAATGTGTGTGTGTGTGTATTTTTTGTTTGTTTGACTACCAAATCACAAAAGTGCATGAAATTGAAAGTAAAAATGTCGTAGTTATCAAGCCAAGGTTTGTACTGAATGGACAGCAGCGGCTGTATCAGACAGCCCGCAGCAAGGTGACCGAAGGCAGATTCATACTTCTGCTGGCGGTAGCACAGGGCACCGCTTGTCTGTTGCCGGAACGGAGTGTTAGGAAGGGAATCCTAACTGCAGCGAGGAGACATAAATAACAAATGATTTTTTTTTTAACTCAAAGTTATACTGCTTGTGATATAATGATACACATGTCAAATGTTGAATGTACAGCGGAGAGCCGCGGCACTATTCAACCAGCCCCAGTCCCAGTGGATGAGTTGCGAGAGAGAAAGAAGAAAAAGGGAAGACTTAAAATGGCGATCCTGCACCAAGGAATAGTCACCTGCAGGCCATCGTCAGAGTCATTATTGCGGTTTGTTTTTTTTTTTCACATAAGGACACACGGGAGAGCGCCGACCACTGTCAAGATCAAACAGATCCTCAATGGACCTTACTATAATATATGACGTATATCTTCTTTTTTGTTTTCATTTCAGATTTTCGCCAGCAAGGCAGATTTATGAGGTTTCGGTATTTGTTTGGTTATTGTTTTAATAGCAAGTAAGACTGTTTTGTTTTTGCTGCTTTCATGTGACCTCACTGCATGAATCCTACTTGTTTTCTTTGGCAAGATGTTTGTGCCCGATTTCTGTTCCACAATGAGGAAGATGTTTATTTACAGCAGCTCCTTTGCTTGATAGAAACTCTATTAAACTGTCTTACCTTGATAAACTGCGAGTTCATATTGTTGCAATATTTCCATCAAATGTAATATATCTTTGATTAATATGTGAAGCAATAATCAAAACTAATGACAATGTTTTTCTTCGAAAATGTCGATCTCATGAAATTGAAAATATTGTTGGCAACATTAATCGCAAGTATTAAGCATTTGCCATTTGGTGGCATTTTTCATGCAAGAGAGGGCAGGAGGGTGTCTCATCAATATTTATTCTTCAACCAAGTTTGTTTTGCTTGTGCTTTTGCAATTGCCGGGA
Source organism: Conus betulinus (assembly GCA_016801955.1). Lineage (NCBI taxonomy): Eukaryota > Metazoa > Mollusca > Gastropoda > Neogastropoda > Conidae > Conus > Conus betulinus. Next base: position 915,670 of record JADBJO010000166.1, read on the forward strand.
AAAGGCCAACGTTTTGTTGTGGTTGTTACTGGTATCTAATGGCTGGTTGTTACTGGTATCTAATGACTATTTCATTTTCTACTCATTTGTTGCCCACAAAAAATCAAAGGCAAATACACGTTCGCACGCACGCGCGCACGCGCGCACACACACACACACACACACACACACACACACACACACACACACACATATATATATATATATATATATATACATGTACACACACATATATGCACACACACTCACACGCGTGCGCGCGCGCGCGCGCACGCGCACACGCACACACACACACACACACACACAAACACACACACACACACGAGCATGCGCACACATACACACACAATGCACGCGCGCATACACACGCGCGCGCGCGCGCGCGCACGCATGCACGCACGCACACACACACACACACACACACACACACACACACACACACACACACACACACACACCCGCATACTCTGGTACACGCATACATGGGCCCGTGCCTACCCACTCGTGTACACATCATATATACACACACGTGCACACCCATCCTGCACACATGCAATGAAAATAGCACAGACAGTGTTAGGTAGGTACCCAAGGTTGGGCTGATGCGTTGGGCTAATGCATCTGCTATGTCATAGTCATGAGACCCACTCCCTAAACTCTCGCAACTTTGTCTTTCATTCATTCATCCACCAGCTTCTAATCATGCGCAGTGTGGTCTTGAAACTTAGCAGATGTGGTATAGCGCATATAGACTTGTCCGCACGCAGTGACACCTCCTTCGTGAAACAAAATGAAACTGAAAGTAAGCTTTTGTTTGCAAGAAATGTGAATACGGGTTGTACAGTTTGGTAGCCCACACGCGTTCTGTGTTCTGTGTTTTCTCTTAATTACTATTTTATGAACGAATGAAATAAGAGTGGTTGATGTATCCCGTTTACTTCAAGAGCTCATGGAAATAGAATCCAGCAGGCGTCCACCATTCTCCGTTTATTCATTCAAAATCATTTTTTTGCTCTCTCTCTCTCTCTCTCTCTCTCTCTCTCTCTCTCTCTCTCTCTCTCTCTCTCTCTGCGTACGCGCGCTAGTAGGTATTTTCTTTTGTTGTTGAAAAGCACCAGCCAGTGGGTGCATGTATATATAAAATGCATGACTTCAGAGTAAACACAGAAGGCCAAGAAACGTGATCATAGGTTTTTTAGGAACCATAAGGAGACAACCTTATAATTGATAGCAGGAAAGAACAATCGGCTTAATGTCCTGGAGCATTGGCGACCATCCCTAACCAGGCGGGTCCCCGGGTGGCGGATAGGTAGTTGCCCCCAGATATGAGGGTTAGCTGCGATATGTCAGGCTTGCCTGGTCGAATAAGCAGTCCTAGATCCAATGGCGATGTTCCTAGCAGGATAACAGGTGACACTGTTATCTCCACTGAATAGGAGCATCGCTTAGTCCTGGCAAAGGACACCCCAGTGAACAAACCATCCCTTGTGCTCACAGGGTAGGATTTTTTGGTCTTGAGATATGGCAGAAGCCCCCCCCCCAACCGAAAACTTGATCCGACCCGTCGAAGACGGAGTGTGTCAGCTACGGCGCAGGTTTCGGGGATGAATCAGGACACACACTCATCAACAATTATGGTTATGCCTCAGACTATACTTTGGTCATGGCGTTGTCCCTATCAGCGACCACCAGGGAGGGGCGGAGCCGGGCCCTCAGCCTCACAGGGGCCCACCCAAGCGGTGCCTCTACCAACCTGAAGGTGAGGGAAAGGAAGAGTTGAGCTACTGACCAGACAAACAAGCCACATATCAGCCTCACGGTGGCTCAGTGGAATGTTGAAGGACAGGAAAACAAGACGCCAGAACTATTGTTTATGTGGCACTGGATCTCAGACCCCAGGACACACCCTCCAGCACTGTCCAGCCCATGATGTTCTACGGCATCAAACCTGGTCAGAGGGCGCAGAGCTGCAGATGCAGCTTTGGGACCGCCGTCAAAACCTCGGTGAGGGTGGAATTCACTGTGGCGATAGGATTGAAGATCTGACGCAGCCAATTAAAATCGACCGCAGAAGAAGAAGGCTTAATGTGATAAGAGATTATTTCAGTCAGTTACCACGTCTCACTTTGGCATACATATTTTCAAGCAGTTACCCCTCTCCCGTAGCGTTTTAAGTTTTGTACAGTTGTGGGTGGCGCATTTGAAAAAAAAAGGTAGGTCTCGTAACTACAGTAAATATTTAATGTAAGAAAAAGGAGGAGAAATGTGTTGAAAATCTATGGACCCAAAACATGCATTTTGTGTGCGATTGTGTGTGTGTGTGTGTGTGTGTGTGGGGGGGGGGGGGGGGGGGGGGGGGGGGGGAGGGCGGAGGGCGTAAAGAACAGATCTTTTTTAAACCGCAAGTCAGCGGTAAAATATGTAGATGAAAAACCAGAAGCAATTTTCAAAAAGAAAAGCGAAAAACATAGCGAGAAAAAGAAATACAGAAAGTATTGAGAGAAAAAAAAAAAGGGAAGAAAAGAAAAAAAAGCACACACACACATATACACATACACAAACTGACAAACAGATCGGAACAAGACGAAAAAAAAAAAGGGGGGGGGGGGGGGGGGGAGGGGGGGGAGAAAAAAAAAGTAAGAAAAAGGAGGAAGAAAAACGCAGACCGGTAACGGAACTCGTCTGAACTGTAGCCAAACCACTGAGCTGAAAGAACAGGAATGACAGATGTGACGTCATTTACAGGACGTCATCGGACTGTTGCTTGCTGCAGCTGGGAGCCATGTTGTGAGAGGCGGACAGCGTGCATTTCATGGCTGAACTGTAGTAGAGAGAAGATGTTTCCAGCAAAACGGTACATCATATTTCATCAATAAACTGCGACAGCAAGGACGGAAGAGAGAGAGAGAGAGAGAGAGACTCGTCAATAAACTACAACAGAGAGATGGAGTGCGAGGGCGCGCACGGACATATCATTTTTTTTCGTGTTTTCTGTAAATGTTTTGGCAATCACTCGTATATATCAACCAAGGTGATTTTAACCTACAATGTAATTGTCATTTCGCTCAGAGAGAGAGAGAGAGAGAGAGAGAGAGAAAGATGCGAATCACTTTTCAGTCTTTTATTGTACTGATTACATGTAATTCGGTACAGTGTTGTTTGGTCCGTCATGTATGGAGTACAGAATGACATAGAAAAGGCCATTCTGGAACAGAGAGTTTTGAAACTTATAAACATTTCTGTTACAAATGAGAGCCAAATATTCTGGTGAACTGTTAGCTGAACCAGTAGGCCTATGCTACAATAAACGCTTTCAAGTCGGGAAAAATATATTGTCTCCAAAATACTTGAAAACGAAATCGTATACTGTAAAGCGCATTTCTCTATAACTTCGTGCAGAAATTTGAAAGTAAAATATTCTATCAATATTGATTTCCTCACTTTCGCCGGGTATCATAAGTTCGCAGCATTACATTATATAAAGATATCTTGAATAAATATCGAAAGCAATACACAAATCGGTTCTCTCTGCTATAGGATATTGTTTGCAAACTACAAAGGTTCAAAGATATACTATGATATATTAATTGATGATAACGTGAGAGCTCGATGCTGCGATAAATGGGGTTTGAAACTATCCCAAACTCACGACTGGAAGTCATGCTTCCTGCTTGCTCATAAAATAGCGGATATAAAACTCAGATGGTTTCAAGTTAGAATGTATACAGATGCTTAGGAACAACTTTTGTTTTAAAAGACATTGCAGTCGTTAATAATGACAGGTGCAGCTTTTGTGGATTGTATACAGACAGTACTGACCATATTTTTTTTTTTTGAAATGTACTTATGCTTAGCGTTTCTGGGACACTATCACTGAATCAATAACAGAGAAATGTACCGACGTCCAGAATATACGTCTGACAGAATTACTCGTTCTTTTAGGATTTGATGCAACAGTCGCAATTGATTCTATTTTCTACTTCATTTTTTTTTTTTTTTTTTGGGGTCAAAACATTACTTGTACAGATGTAAACTGAAGTGCAATCTCCCACATTTAGCAGGTTTTCTGAAAATATTAAAAATTTCGATATAAGACTGAAAAACATGACGTGTACGTAAACATGAATGAAAAGGAATTCCATACTAAATGGTTGATATATGTAGCTGCAAAGTGAGACGACTGCAGGCGGAAATCTAAGCAAACCTTAAATAAATGTTAGCGAACCGCCCAGGGTGATGTGGACAAACAAGTCACAAGACAAAACACTACGCGTTTCGACCTCTTAGGTCTTCTTCAGGTGTGATACAAACAAATAAAACAACGAAAATTC
>JADBJO010000166.1:925000-927500 GCA_016801955.1 Conus betulinus
TGGATTGTCAAACGATCCACCGACATCAGTGGGCAAAGACTGCTACTTGACTAACTGCTAACGACTTTTTTCCCCGTCTGGAAAGTGTTTTTTTTTTCTGTCTCATCTTCAGTGTCATCTCAGTGGCATTGCACCCTTGCTGCTCATTTCGGCTTCTCGTTCACAGCCTCAACCTGGCTTGTCTCGCCGGCATCAGCGCCCGCAGTCCTCAGGGAGCAGTCCTTGTCAGGTCGTCATGAGGCAACTCACCTGAGGAGACAGTGCACTGCTGCTGAATCACTTCAGTGGTGTTGAATGATGCCTCTTCTGATCCAACAAAGGCAGGACCTCGCTTCCTAAGCCCCATACTGACGACCTTAATGGCTTGGTTGCGGTGTAAACGTGAGTGAGCTCCACTACGGGAGGGCGCCTCCACGTCCGTCCAGCGAAAGTGCCCATGAATTTGTCGATAGCGGTGAACCCGACAGAATCTGGTCAAGGGCATAGGAGTGGAGGGGTAGTCTAAACTGTGGTCACTGTGAGACCGGGCGTGAAGGACCAGCGAATTTGAGACTTTTTTTTTATGGTGGTCGACGACGGTGAGTATGGTGAAGATGATGCTACAGATAACCATTCTGGTCTGAGACTGCATGACAGGGCTATACTCTACACTTGCTGTGATAATATAGCCCGGCATTAAACAGGCTCGAGAGATATAGACAGATGCAGTTTTTGGTTAGGAAATTTGAGCGACGCTGTCATAGACGCATCCATTAAATGGATGAATCTCGACTGTGTGGTCCCAGTTTTCCGAGTTGAGCCCATAGCAAACGATTCTTGGTAGGAGCCAGTTGGAGCAGAACATCCCCAAAAGCCATGGCTCTGATGGGAATCGACCCCACGACTTCCCTGCTGGGAGTCTGCGACCCTAACTACTTCGCCACGGCGATTGGTTCCATGGGGAAAAGTTACGTGAAAAAAAAAAAGAAAAAGATGCAAAAGTCAAAAGAGGAGTCGAAATATCATATCTGTATGTCTCCTGATGCATCTCTCTCTCTCTCTCTCTCTCTCTCTCTCTCTCTCTCTCTCTCTCTCTCTCTCTGCCTGCCTCTCTGTCTCTCTCTCTCTCTCATCTCTCTCTCTCTCTGTCTTGCCGGCCAGCCTGTCTGCCTGTCTCTGTCTCTGTCTCTCTGTCTATCGGCTCTGTCTCTCTCTCTGTCTCTGTCCTGTCTGTCTGTCTGTCTGTCTGTCTGTCTCTGTCTGTCTCTCTCTCTCTCTCTCTCTCTCTCTCTCTCTCTCTCTCTCTCTCTCTCTCTCTCTGTGCGGGCGTATACTGCAATGTGTGTTTATGTGTGCGTCTGCGTCTCTGTGTGTGTGTGTGTGTGTGTGTGTGTGTGTGTGTGTGTGTGTGTGCGCGCGCGCGCGCGCGCGCGCGTGTGTGTGTATGTGTGTGTCTACGAACCTTCTTTTCCTCACGCTCCTCCTCTTCTCAGACCCTTCCTTCTCTCGTTCACACACAAGTGCGCGCGCACATACGCAAGCACATATCCACTTACGTCGGCTTCCCAACCCCTTCGTCCAGCCTCCCCACATCCCTACCGCGTTATTTCAAAGCGAAGATGGATGGGTGTGGTGTTTCTTCAGTCAACAACGTAGGGAACGCAGCGTCGTCCATTGAGACCAGGTCCGGGCCTTTGATCGCCAGATGCAACTGAAAAAGAAAACAGAGAGAGAGAGAGAGAGAGAGGTGGGGGGGAGGGAAGGGGGGGGGGGGGGGGGGCTGTCTGCATCCTTTGTTAGCCACTCGTCCACAAACTGCCCTAATCCAGTTATGGGCCAAAGCAGGCGGTATCGGCCAATAATCGCGAATTCAGATAAGCACTGCAACGTGCGATGCTGATGCGCAGGATTTAAAAAGAACGTTAACTGCGAAGTTATCATGCACCATAAATGGCATTTGTCGGTTACACACTGGATATTAATCTGCTCTCATCTAATGTTGGCATTGCGGCTATTTCCTGATTAGTGTTCTGCCAGGGATTTTTTTTTTTCCCTGTTAGTCTTTATGAAACCATTTCTGATTCAACGTGGAAGTTACAGGAGCGTAATGCCTTTCTGAAGTGAAGACTTAAATGAGAGAGAGAGAGAGAGAGAGAGAGAGAGAGAGAGAGAGAGAGAGAGGTTTGCATTACACCACTTGGTGTTGCTTTCTGTGCATCTGATTTTTCACCTTTTTCATTTTTTCTGTCTTTCCCGTGCACGGCAAAGGTAGATGGAAGCGAGGACGAGGGGGTCCCTGGATTCCAGGCTCGCTTCCCCTTCCTCCTTCACTGTCTTCACTCGTTATTCCCCGCTCTAAAGAGAAAAAGGCTAAACAGTGCATTCCCGATCAAGAAGAAAGGGAATGCCAGAGAAAAGGAAGAAGGGACGTATAACTTGGTGAAAAAAAAAGAAAAAAAGACACACATCAGCGAATTGTCTACAAGACATTGAAAAAGTTGTCGCTGAATGGGAACGGGTT
>JADBJO010000166.1:932500-937500 GCA_016801955.1 Conus betulinus
AATGGAGTCAGAACTAATGTTAACTCCGAGGGAAAAATCCCCCTGTACCGAAACGGTCCGGCGGAAATTCGAACCCGCAACCTTTGGATTACCAGACCGGCGCTCTACCAACTGAGCTATTCCCGCCCCCGATGACAGAACAATACACGCTGTTGAACGCATTCATTTTTTTTTTTTTTAAATATGCTAGCAGGAATTGGCCGTGGCTGGCAGACAACACATACAGCGCAAATCGATTTCTTTGTTCTATTCTTTGTTGAGGGGGCGTGGGTGTATGGCTCATTATGACCGTGCATTAATTGCTCCCCGGGAACTGCCGGAGCGGTGGGTTCATCGTCGTTTGTTTGTCTGTGTGTTGGGTGACCAGACTGACGGGGGTGGGAGAAATGCCACGGAGGGGAGGGAGTAGGCGGCAGGGAAAAAAGGTCGACGGATGACGGAGGGGTGGAGGGAGAGAGAGGGAGGGAGGGAGGGAGAGGCAGCTGTGAGGGTTGGCTAGGAGCAGGGTGGGATAGTGAAGGAACGGACAATGTAACTGCAAAAATTTATTGTGAACAATGCGGTGCAGACCAAACGACACAAGTCTTAAAAAGTAGGGCGAACAGTACTAAAAGGCAGGGTAAGCAGGGTAAGCAACACGTGCACTAAAAAGCAGCGAACAGTACAATGCAGAATAAGCGACACATGTGCCAATAAAGCAGCAAACAGTACAATGCAGGCTAAGCGACACATGTATAAAAAAGTAATAAAAAACACAATGCAGACTGAATGACACATGGGAAAACGTAGTGAACGATACAAAGCAGGTTGACTGAAAGGTGCGGTAAAAAGTAGGAAATGATACAGACGGAACGACACATGTTGCAAAAAGTAATGAACAATATAAAGCTGAACAACGCATGAAATAGAAAAAAAAGCCAACAATACAGCGCAGATGGAAGTACCATGTTGTCCATAAGTAGCGAACAATACGGACCTCGTTGTCATAAGCAGCGAACAATACGGACAATATTGTCAGAAGTAGTGAACAATACGGACAATGTGGTCAGAAGTAGTGAGCAATACCGACCATGTGGTCAGAAGTAGTGAGCAATACGGACCATGTGGTCAGAAGTAGTGAGCAATACGGACCATGTGGTCAGAAGTGGGTGAGCAATATGGACAATGTGGTCATAGCAAACACTGCCGACCATGTTGTCGTAAGGAGCAAACAGTGCAATCCAAGCTGAATGACTCCTATAGTAAAAAGTTAGGAACATTTAATGCCAGCTGAAGGATCATGTTGTACAAGGCAGCGAACAACACAGTGCAAGCTGACTGACTCATTTAGTGAACAGTAGTGAACAGTTCAGTGTAGGCTGAACAACACATGTAGTGAACAGTTCAGTGCAGGCTGAACAACACATGTAGTGAACAGTTCAGTGCAGGTTGAAACAACACATGTAGTGAACAGTAGTGAACAGTTCAGTGCAGGCTGAACAACACATGTAGTGAACAGTTCAGTGCAGGTTGAACAACACATTTAGTGAACAGTAGTGAACAGTTCAGTGTAGGCTGAACAACACATATAGTGAACAGTTCAGTGCAGGCTGAACAACACATGTAGTGAACAGTTCAGTGCAGGCTGAACAACACATGTAGTGAACAGTTCAGTGCAGGCTGAACAACACATGTAGTGAACAGTTCAGTGCAGGCTGACCAACACATGTAATGAACAGTAGTGAGCAGTTCAGTGTAGGCTGAACAACACATGTAGTGAACAGTAGTGGAACAGTTCAGTGCAGGTTGAACAACACATGTAGTGAACAGTTCAGTGTAGGCTGAACAACACATGTAGTGAACAGTAGTGAACAGTTCAGTGTAGGCTGAACAACACATGTAGTGAACAGTTCAGTGCAGGCTGAACAACACATGTAGTGAACAGTTCAGTGCAGGTTGAACAACACATGTAGTGAACAGTTCAGTGTAGGCTGAACAACACATGTAGTGAACAGTAGTGAACAGTTCAGTGTAGGCTGAACAACACATGTAATGAACAGTTCAGTGTAGGCTGAACAACACATGTAGTGAACAGTTCAGTGCAGGCTGAACAACACATGTAGTGAACAGTTCAGTGCAGGCTGAACAACACATGTAGTGAACAGTTCAGTGCAGGCTGAACAACACATGTAGTGAACAGTTCAGTGTAGGCTGAACAACACATGTAGTGAACAGTTCAGTGCAGGTTGAACAACACATGTAGCGAACAGTAGTGAACAGTTCAGTGTAGGCTGAACAACACATGCAGTGAACAGTAGTGAACAGTTCAGTGTAGGCTGAACAACACATGTAGTGAACAGTAGTGAACAGTTCAGTGTAGGATGAACAACACATGTAGTGAGCAGTTCAGTGTAGGCTGAACAACACATGTAGTGAGCAGTTCAGTGCAGGCTGAACAACACATGTAGTGAAAGTAGTGAACAGTTCAGTGTAGGATGAACAACACATGAAAGTAGCAGTTCAGTGTAGGCTGAACAACACATGTAGTGAGCAGTTCAGTGCAGGCTGAACAACACGTGTAGTGAACAGTAGTGAACAGTTCAGTGTAGGCTGAACAACACATGTAGTGAACAGTTCAGTGCAGCTGAACACAACACATGTAGTGAACAGTTCAGTGCAGGTTGAACAACACATGTAGTGAACAGTAGTGAACAGTTCAGTGTAGGCTGAACAACACATGTAGTGAACAGTTCAGTGCAGGATGAACAACACATGTAGTGAGCAGTTCAGTGCAGGCTGAACAACACATGTAGTGAACAGTAGTGAACAGTTCAGTGTAGGCTGAACAACACATGTAGTGAGCAGTTCAGTGTAGGCTGAACAACACACGTAGTGAGCAGTTCAGTGCAGGTTGAACAACACATGTAGTGAGCAGTTCAGTGCAGGCTGAACAACACATGCAGTGAGCAGTTCAGTGCAGGCTGAACAACACATGTAGTGAGCAGTTCAGTGCAGGTTGAACAACACATGTAGTGAGCAGTTCAGTGCAGGTTGAACAACACATGTAGCGAACAGTAGTGAACAGTTCAGTGTAGGCTGAACAACACATGTAGTGAACAGTAGTGAACAGTTCAGTGCAGGCTGAACAAACACATGCAGTGAAGAGTTCAATGCAGGTTGAACAACACATGAAGTGAACAGTAGTGAACAGTTCAGTGAAGGCTGAACAACACATGCAGTGAACAGTTCAGTGCAGGCTGAACAACACATGCAGTGAAGGTTTCAATGCAGGTTGAACAACACATGTAGTGAGCAGTAGTGAACAGTTCAGTGAAGGCTGAACAACACATGCAGTGAACAGTTCAGTGTAGGCTGAACAACAAATGTAGTAGTAAACAGTTAAGTGTAGGCTGAACAAAACAACACATGCAGTGAACAGTTCAGTGCAGGTTGAACAACACATGTAGTGAACAGTAGTGAACAGTTCAGTGTAGGCTGAACAACACATGTAGTGAACAGTAGTGAACAGTTCAGTGCAGGCTGAACAACACATGCAGTGAAGAGTTCAATGCAGGTTGAACAAACACATGTAGTGAGCAGTTCAGTGTAGGATGAACAACACATGTAGTGAACAATAGTGAACAGTTCAGTGTAGGATGAACAACACATGCAGTGAGCAGTTCAGTGTAGGCTGAACAACACATGTAGTGAACAGTTCAGCGCAGGCTGAACAACACACATGTAGTGAACAGTAGTGAACAGTTCAGTGTAGGCTGAACAACACATGCAGTTAGCAGTTCAGTGTAGGCTGAACAACACATGTAGTGAACAGTTCAGCGCAGGCTGAACAACACATGTAGTGAACAGTTCAGCGCAAGCTGAACAACACATGTCGTGAACAGTAGTGAACAGTTCAGCGCAAGCTGAACAACACATGTCGTGAACAGTAGTGAACAGTTCAGCGCAGGCTGAACAACACATGTCGTGAACAGTAGTGAACAGTTCAGCGCAGGCTGAACAACACATGTCGTGAACAGTAGTGAACAGTTCAGTGTAGGCTGAACAACACATGTCGTGAACACTTAGTGCAGAATGAACAACACATGTAGTGAACAGAAGTGAACAATTCAATACAAGCTGATCAACACAAATTGTAAAATGCAGTGAACAACAAAGTGCAGGCTGAAAGAACATCGAGTCTTCCAAGAAATCGCAACGAAAGATTAGCAAGTTTTTTAACACTGCTATGTTATGTGTTAGTGTGTGTGTGTGTGTGTGTGTGTGTGTGTGTGTGCGTGTGCGTGCGTGCGTGTGCGGGCGTGCTTGCGTACGTGTGCGTGCGTGCGTGTGTGCGTGCGTATGCTTAACTTTCAGTCACGCCCACAGGATAAAAATAGTAACTGGATTTCTTCATATGCTTATAGCTTGATTGATGCTCGGAGAATTATGATACATATGGTGACGAGCGTTACCCAATGAGCGCCGTCAGAAGTCTGAAAAATAAGGTCACTCAGTCAGTAACTGGCATCAGATTACGGGCACCAGCCTTGAAGAAGAATGAAAACGTTCTGGCAAGATGTGGTTGAGAACGTGACCACAGTAACTTAATCCCATAAAAAATCGACTATTTACAGACGGACGCAACTAGATAGTTCTGAAAACGATGAACAAGTTGGGTAACTCTTGCTCCCTACTAGTTTATTAGTTTACCGTTGACTGTTCCCTGCCTCATTGAAGTTTTCCTCAGATTGTTCTGAGAAGTTTGTTGTTTCTGACAGCTGAGTCGCTTCTCTTCTTTCATTTTTCCCCATCAAGATACATGATAGGTGATCCCAAGCAGACAGTTTATTTCATTTATTCTTTAATGAGACTTCTTCTATGAATGCCACCTGGTTCGAAGATACGGTCACGGGTGACGTCTGCGGCTTGTGGTGTGATGTGAGCTGAATGTAGTTCAGGTTCGTGTCCAGAGTTGTACATTAGCCCCAAAACGCTATATAGCTTGTTCCACGTTCAGAAGC
>JADBJO010000166.1:942500-960000 GCA_016801955.1 Conus betulinus
GATCATACACAACTAGAAGGGCACGACACAGGGAGAGCACAGGCTCCCACCTTGGTCAAACAGATCCTGGACACGCACCTTGATCCGGATCCGCATTAAAATGAACGACAGACTTCTTCGTGAAATAAACTCCATCCTTTCACCAAGTTTCAATAAAGTCGGTTCAGTATCTATTTGTGTGATTTTTTTTTTGGACTGCATTACAAGCAAATACGCACGTCTGTTGGCATGGGCCACGTTCCATCTTCCCACGAAATTTCGTAAACATTGGTTCGGTAAGCTTCGCGTCTTCTTGCTCAGAGGGATCTTGGATCCGCCTGTTGATCCAGATCGGCACTACAGATCTGCGCCTAAATTTGACGAGTTCGCCTTCAGGCCACATTCCATATTTTAGAAAAGTTTCGCTCAGATCATCTTTTCTAGTGTCTGCGCAATCTTGTTGACACTCAGACAAACAAAATCAGCTCATATCCCCCTTTGCGAGGGCACGATGAGGTCTCACGGTAGTTAAGAACACACATGTTATATAAGAAATTCTGGCTTCTTTATGTTTCAGATTCATGGACTTCGTTGTTTCATGCATTGATTTGTCTGACCGTTTTTCATTTCCGAAGAAGAGTTTTTACTCGCCTTGGTCCAGTGGTCATTGTCACGGACTGCTCGCTGAAAGGTCGTAAGTTCGAGTCCCATCAGAGCACTCATTTGTGGTATTTGTCGGTCCCTAATGGCTTCTACCCAGAATGAGTGTGCTTTGGGCTCAAATAGGAAGAGTGGAATCACACAATCGAGTTTAATTTACTAAATGGATGTGTCTTTGAGAGTGTTGCTCAAATTTTCTGACCATCACAGCAAGTATCCGTATTTCTCGGGCCTGGTTGGCATTGTGGTATCAACGAAAGTGTAGAGCGCTGTCGTCTAAGACAGAATGGAACTCCAAAAATCAGCTTCGTCAAACTCATCCTCATCGAGCATCACTTTAAAAACTTCTAAAAAAAAGGGAAGAAAAATGTGTATACTCGATTACCCGGAATCTTAACCGATTTACGGTGCCCCGCATATTAATAAAATAATTACATGACGCACCCTTGTAATCTTGTCGAATGAGTGAAGGTTAAAAACGTACCACCATTAGGAAGATGACAGAGGAAAGCCTTGGTTCAGAGAAATCTGGACCACCATGATTATAGGTATCCTGCGACGTCGCCATTAGCTGCTCTCTCTCTCTCTCTCTCTCTCTCTCTCTCTCTCTCTCTCTCTCTCTCTCTCTCTCTCTCTCTCTCTCCTCTCTCTGTGTGTGTGTGTGTGTGTGTGTGTGTTGCCTGTGTATGTGCCTTCGTGCATGCGTACGTGCGTGCTGGTGTGTGTGTGTGTGTGTGTGTGTGTGTGTGTGTGTGTGTGTGTGTGTGTGTGTGACGTTCCTTGTAAAAGCAGATTTGAGTTGGTTTATCAAAATTATTGGATGGGATTTATTTTTTTAAAATATAGAGAGAAATAGATAAACAAATAAATGAATAAAAAAGCCGGCAAGTGAATTAGGGGCAATTACGTTCCTCCTTCATTCATCAGATCGATTAATTGTTATAAATTCAGTATAATGTACCTTGTGCAAGCTGCAGTTAGAAAAGTGTGGTTGGGTTAGAAAGGAGATGCGCACGCATGCATACACACGCACACTCAGAGAGAGAGAGAGAGAGAGAGAGAGAGAGAGAGAGAGAGAGAGAGAGAAGAGAAGGGAAGAACACTTAGGTGTTGGCATACAAACAGGACATCCCTAGCTATGACGTCACTTTCTTGGCTTCTAGACAAGACATTCGAACCGCAAATGGATTATCATTTATCGCACGTGAATCGGTGTTATTCAGACACAAATATATTGAGTTAAAGACTATGGCTATGATGTTGCTATGTAACTATGCTTTTAAATTCATAAGGAAAAGGTCGTGGTAGCTGCCCAAATCAGCTACATGTCTTAGCGATGGCAAACCTGTTCCGGTTCTCCACAGGATAATGACTTATCCGGTTGTGACACTGACCGTTCGGGGTGTGTTTCCTTGACCATCGTCGTGATTCTTTATGCTCACCAACGATGTTGTTAGGAACCAAGTCATCATCACTGGCGGATTCGGGCAGGCGTGATTCCCTTTCCACAGTGGTGTCGTTCATTACAGCCGGGGCCACATCCATTCCTCCAGTCCTCTTGAGCAATTTTACCACCCCTGGCATTCCGTTCACCCTGAATGATGAGGATGTCTGTATTGCCAGCCTTGCTGGTGACCGTTAGAAACTGGAGAATTTTTCATAGTGGTCATCGTCACAGTTTGATGTGGGACCAGATATTTGGACTACCGTTATAAACGCCGCCATTTTTTTTCTCCATGCGTGCGTAATAAAGTGTAACTTTCTCTGCTTGGTCCATGGAACGCTTCAGAATTCTCATTCTCCTGGACTTTGCAGTGGTCGGCATCAAAACGGGACTAAGGTTTCTGATGACCTTTCATCCCGTGTACTAGTTTGTATGTGTGGATAGCTGACACGGTGGATAAGACACTCTGGGAGTCAGCTGAGAGTGCGTGGTTTGAATTTCGCACAGGATGTCCACCCCCTCACCCCACTTTCTGGTCACGGTCCTGTGTGGAGCCTGCATTTAACACATGTTGGAGAATGCTCGGCAAGTCGTCGGTGGCAGAACTCAGTGGAGGAAAATTCACTTTTGCACATGAAAGAAATCAATGCATTTGGAAGGAAACTGGAGGAGCCATACTTCTGTAACGTGCTGTCATAAGAAGACAGTTTTCGCGCTCAAACAAGCGGTATGACCAAAAACTTAAAAGTACCTCCGCCCCCCCCCCCCCCCCCCCCCCCCTTCCCCCCAAAAAAAATTCTGATCGAAACACTACGACAGAATGGAGGTAATCCATAGCCTGTGTGTCAGAAGACTGGCAAGAACCAAAACAAAAGGACGGGCTTGGCAGACACAATGGTTGGCGCCAACCAAATACAGTGTGAAAAACCGCAGCACACAATGGCCGGCGCCAATGGACACGAAAAAGAAGTAGTGACACAATGGCTGGTGCCATCTGGATACGGGGGGAGAAAGCAAATCCTGAAAGTAGCCACAAAGAGAAGTACGTCCATATGATTGACAGTGTGGTGGTCGAGTGCTTAGACGTAACTCTCAGTCTGATGGTCTCTCGACTCGAGGCTCGGTAGCAGCTTTGGGGGAGAGTGGGGAGCATGAAGCGGGATGATGATGTTGTTCTGATCTCTCTGGTCTGTATAAGCCTAGGTGATTGCAGACCTTGGTCAGGGGCTGAATCCTCATCCTTTGTATACACACGCGGATCGTATCAAGAACGTTAAAGATCCTGTGATCCTTTTTTTTTTTTTTTTTAGCGTTTGGTGAGTTAAGGAACACGGCAGTCCCCAACTGCACCAGGTTACCTGGAGAGGAGGCGGGCGCCGCCAAGAGCTGTCCGTTCTCTGCTCACTAAAACACTCGGATGACAGTGACAACGCTGCTCACCTGTCTCTCCCGGCACTCGTCAGACATTTTGACAGGGGGCTGGGGGGGGGGGGGGGGGGGGGGGGGGGGGGGGCGGGGGGGGGGGGGGGGGGGGGATATCATTTAATAACCTTTTTTTTTTAAGCTTATGAGGGTGGAAAATTGATAAACAAAGAATGAAAAGAATGTCACCACAGTTTATACAAGCCTCCACCGTACTCCCGTCCCACACACACCCCACTCGTGATTGTTGTCTCTTGCCGTCCGATTCTGGAAGAACTAGCCTAAGTGTTTGACTGATAGAAAGTGTTAGACTTTGCAGACCCTAGGGTCAGTGACGCTGTTTTAGAGCCATGAGAAACAGTCATCACACACATTGCTAAATCCCGTCCGGCAGCTACAGTGGACATTTCCCTTGTGGAAGATCCAAAAGACTATGAGTCTGAGCAGTCCGTCACCTCCAGCCTCTGTGGTCACGGTTCACTAGTTAAGTAAGTTCCCTGGTTTGCCGAAAGTTTGACAGAAATAATACAACAAGAAACTGAAGTACAGAATGCCGGATGCGATTCTGTCGTCTTCATTTTCCGTTTGCCTTGTGTTGTGTGGTGCTGCATTTTATCGCTGTACATTGCATTGTACTGCACAGTGTTCTACTGTACTTTATTGTGTTGCGTTCTTTTATCAGTCTATATTCTACCGGTAGAGTACGATGTTAGTCTGCTTTACGCGTTCACACATTCACACACACACACACACACACACACACACCCACACACACACACACACACACACGAACGAGTCGCGCGCGCAGCGCGAGCGCGTGTGTGTGTGGTGTGTGCGCGCGCGCGCGCGCGCGCGCGCGTGCGAGCGCGTGTGCGTGTGTGTGTGGTGCGCGTGCGTTGTGTGTGTGTGTGTGCATGAGCGCGCCGCGCGTTTATGTATGGATAATTGTGCATCTATCCTTTTTTTAGGCTGAAGAAAATATTACGTAGGTCATTTTCACGATAAATTAATCCAATTTCATTTCAAAAACAAACTCGGATGGGGCTGATTTTTTTTTCTTTCCTTGTCTTTTTTCTTTTCTTTTGTTGGGCGGGGGGGGGGGGGGGGGGGGGGGGGGGAGGGGGGAGGGAAGGTCGAAAATGATGAACAGTCAGTCAGCATGACATTTAACTGACATAGCTTACCTCTATTTAATACCAGTTGACAAAGTTATGTCCAAGACCCAGCTAGTTGACTTGTAATATACCAGTCTAATCCAGAAACGTCGAAAAACACGCGTCGTCTCGCTGAATTACATCTGTCATAAATTTCCAGTATCCTTCAGAGCTCCATACGCGGATCCCAGAGTAACTCGCCAGAGCTAGCATTGTGAGACCCGGGGGGGACTTCCTCTCATTCATCCCTTGCTGGAGGTCACATGGCTGGTTCTCTTGTGGATTCGGACGGTCGAGGCACCTGCACGCGTTGATGCTGGAGTCAGAGATGGGTATCGGAAGAAGGCGGAAGAGCCAGTGACAGGATTTGGGGAGGATGGGGAGGGGGGGGAGAAGAAGATGGGGAGGAGAGATTCAGGGGGGGGGGGGGGGGGGGGGGGGGGGGGGGGGGGGGTTGGGATAGGTCATGCACACACTGAGACCGGACGCGCACCGTGAGTAATCGCTCGGGGGAGGTATTGAATATACTCGGCGTTATTTATGAACGATACTGGTCCTTATGCCAGAGGACCTCGGTAAACTTTGAAGCTTTTATTGTCATGGCCTCCTCGGAACTGACGTCATGGCCACATCCCCACCCACCCGAACCCACCCCGCTCACCACACACCCGCCCCTGTCATGCCCCCAACCACTCCCCCCCCCCTTCTTCCCACTCCTCCTTCCAACTTGAGCCTCCATCAGGTCTGTCGTTTTGGCATTAGATATGGCGCCCATTCTGACGAGGCCATTAAGATTTGAAAGCCAGTGACGTCCTTGACTCGTCGTCTCCTTCTCTGCGCCCTCTGCTTCTCTGTAACCCTCCTCCTCCCCCTCCCCCTCGCTTTCTCCACACCCCATGTTTAATTCTTCAGAGGATGAGTGTCGAGGGGAGAACCAAAAGGTCGGGAGACCCGGGAGATGGGGGGATGAGGCGGGGTTAAGGCTTTAAAGTAGCGGGTGTAATGTACACGAATGTTGCTGACAAAATGGGGACAGATAGGCGGAATATGTGCAAGGATGGAAAGAAGGGGGTAGAGAGACATAGGCATGAGTGCGAGGTTGAGATGAGAGGAGAGGGGAGGAAGAGAGGAGAAGAGATAGAGAAGAGAGAGAGAGAGAGAGACAGACGCCAGACCGAGGAGACCGAGAGGATGAGGAGGGAGAGAGAGAACAGAGGAGGGACAAGAGAGACAGACAGGGACAGGTCAGACAGAAGAGAGGAGAGAGAGAGGAGAAATGAGTGGGGATGGGAAAGAAGTGGAGGAGGGTGAGGTAGAAAAAAAGGGGAGAATAAGAATAAAGATGGTGAGAGGGAGGGGGGGGGGGGGGGGGGGGCGGGGTGTCGAAGACGAAAGACGGAAAAGGAAAGAGCGAGCCAGGAAACATTTGGGGTGGGAGGGATTGTGGGGGGAAGAGAGATGGCGGGAGGGGGTTGGGGGAAAGAGAGATGTAGGAAGGGTGAGGGGGCCACCCGATGTCAGAGAGAGAGAGGAGAGGAGAGAGAGGAGAGAGAGTGAGAGAGAGAGAGAGAGATGGGTTTCCAAAGTGGGAGGTGAACCAGAGCAGAGAGGAGGGAGTGGGGGGGGGAAACAGAAATGGGTAGGAGGTGGGAGGGGGTGGGTGTTGGGAACAACAGCAATAACAACAGCAACAAAAATACCACGAGGAAATGTCCGATGAACCCGCCCCTTAGGACGGGGCTCAAAAGTCCATTTTTGTGTGGTCAGAAAGGGGGCAGCATTTTGAAATGACAGCTTTGTTCCCCCGCAGTCCCTCGCCGACACGGGCAACAACCCGTCTCTTCTGTTCGGGCTAATTCGGCAGTGTGGTTTTTTTTTCATGGGAGGAAACCTCTCCCCCCTTGTTTATTAACCACCTCCAATCCTCTCTCTCTCTCTCTCTCTCTCTCTCTCTCTCTCTCTCTCTCTCGCTGTAATCTGTGGTGTGTGTGTGTTGTGTGTGTGTGTGGTGTGTGCTGCCAGCCTGCCTGCCTCCCTGCCTGCGACGCACGCATGCTCATACATGCGTGTTTTAAACAATCATGTTGTCAGCAAGTTTGCTTTGCAAATGGACTTTCAGATCTTTATGATGACTCTCTCTTTTGTATGAGTGAAACAAAAATGCGTATAACGGTTCCTCCTCTCTCTCCTCTCTCTCTCATGGGCTCGTCTTCTCTCTCTCTCTCATCTCTCTCTCGTCTCTCTCTCTCTCTGCTCCTCTCTCTTCTTTCCTGGCTAAATAGATAAAACAGAGGTATTACAAATGGTAGTGTATGAGCCGCTGTGGGCGCGCACACACACACACTCACTCATTCATGACACATACACACCACACTCACTCACTCTCACTCCATCAACACACAACACACTCAGCTCTCTCTATCTTCTCTCTCTGTCTCCTCATTCTCTCTATCTCTCGTCTCTCTCGATCCTCTCTCTCTCATTCTCTCTCACACGCGCGCAATGCACGTTACTCGCCATTCGCTGTTTTTAACCCCCACCTCCGCCGTTTAATCTCTTATTTGTGGTAAGTGTGTGTGTTGGGGGGGGTGGGGGTGATGGGGGTGGAGCGGACGTTTCGACATAATGTGAACAGCTAGTCTTATACCTTTGAGATGCACATACGTTGCCTACCAAGATTACAAGGTCAGCTTTCGTGATGTCAAGGACAGAATGGAAGAATGAGACAGTACCTAAAATCTCAACCCTTGATTGAATGAAAGTTTTCTGAGCTCTGGAATTCAACTCTGAAAGAACATGTTTTACAATCACAGGGTCGCTTCTGTCCAAGCAGCCGACAGTGACCGTCATGGAAACGGCACATTCTCACTCACCCCCCCCGCCCCCCTCTCTTCTTCAGCCCACAACACTTCTGACGCAAGATATGTATTTCCTGCACATCATCGCCTAATTTTAAATACAACAGAAATATTGTCAAATAAGTAAAATCAAGAAGGAAAGAAATGCCTGCAGTGATCGTTTCTGATCAACCTCCGAATGCAGAGTTCTACACGCATGCGTTGTGCGCTGTTTCCTTTTCTCGGAGTGTATTTCAGCTAGAGGTAACTTTGCCCACAATGCAGCGCGAAGATCTCAGGACCCCCCCCCAGCTTTCTCAATAGGATGACTGCTTGTGACTCTCCCCCGAGGCAATAGACCAAACATCATCTTTGATCTGTTTGTACTGGAGTGCGAATGAAAAAAAGGTCAGATGATGTGCATTGATCACAACTGGGACTTGGGAAATTTTTTTATTCTACAGGCTGTTTTTCATCTGTATGATGCTGCTGTATAAAGAAATACTGTACTCTAAGATGATGTGAGAATTCCTTTTTTTTAAGCACTCCTCGCGGTAAGGCTATTTGATAACATCAGACAACTTTTCTTCTTCTCTTTGTGTTACTTTGTTTGTTTGCTGTCTGGTCAGAGACGCCTCCCCTCTCTATCCCCTCCGCTTATTTTCGGCCACCCACACGGAGCCAGACACTGCACGGGCAGTCCAGTCAGATCAATATCAGAGACCCACCAGAGAAGACAGGGCACTGCAGACGAGCCTTCATTCCGATAGTGTTCATTGACGTCCGTTTCTGATCATCATACTCAACTCACCCACGTATTAAACCCTCAATTGACGACAATGATTGTCCAGTCGTTGAAACACCACGAAACCAGTGTCCCCTCCGCAAACCCCCGTGCTACCACACCTTCATCCAGCATCAGACCACATGAAACTGGCCAATGGTCAACAACCTTGACAGAAACTATGCCCGGAGTAGACATGAAGAAGAAATCGAAATTAGGATCACAAAGAGAGCAAGGCGTGAAAGGCCATCGAAGAACTAAAAGAGTGTCGTGAGGGTCCCAGTTTGATGCGAAACTACACGACACGGCTGTAATCAACACTTCCTGTCAGAATGTAACCAGGTGTCAACCCGGCGCGTGACATACACACACCTGCAATGTTGGTAGTGAAATTTTGAAAGAACGCTCTTTAGGAACTCACTGACGACTTTACGGCCCTAATATGGCCCCTGGCGGTGGGCTCAACTGTGAACAACATGAATTACAATTCAACGACACTTTCGGAGAGGCATTTACTGAGTGGATGAAACTCGTCTGAGTGCCCCCAGTCTTCCCACTTCAGTCCAAAACACTCTGAGCAGGAACCAACCAGAGCCGAAAAATCTCAGAAGAAAGCCCCCCCCCCCCCCCTCCTCCTCCTCCTCCTCCCCCCCCCCCCCCCCCCCCCCCCCGGGACTTGAGCCCGCGACTTTCCAACCCGCATCTGGCTACTAACCTCTGCACCTCGACAGTAAGTTCGTCAGAAACTTGACGGGCTTCTAAAGGTGTGCAGTGTACTTGGAGAGGGTATCTCCTTTAACAGGTCGTAGCTCTGACGTGGTTGTCTGTTGTTTTTTTTTAAATTGTCTGCAGCTTTGGAAAGAAAATTAAATCACTTATTAAAAAAAAAAAAATGAGGGGGGGAGGGGGCGAATACCGGAAATAGTTACAACAGATAAATCCAAAGATGGAAGGCCACACAGATGTTATTAATTTTATTTGAGATATATATATACCAACACGTGACCATTCGCGTTATGACAGCCAAACGGGCACCATTATGCACGTGAAGTTTGGAAGGGGCGGATGAGGTGGGGGGGGGAGGTGGGGTGGTGGAAAAGGGGAGAGCGAATGGGGTAGACAGGAGAGCAGAAGGGACAAGAAACTGACGAAGGCAGGTGATGATGGACAGGCTAGGAAGAAGGTAGCTAGAAGCCACTTTCATAACCTGCACGCATAGGCTCAAATCCTGCTAAACATGGAGGTGCGTTACTGACTATCAACCAGCCTGTCAAGGCAGGTGACAACACAAACCGCTGAGCGCGTTATTGAAGCTGGATGTAAACAAGCCTACACTAGTTCATTGAAACGTTACATTTTTTTAAGCCGTTTTTTTTTTAAATAGCACATTTACGTTCCTTCTCGCTATCGTTCTTCCCTTCATTTTTCTTCCCGATCCCCTTCCCTCTCTCTCTCTCTTCTCCTCTCTCTCTCTATCTCTCTCTCTCTCTCTCTCTCTCGTCTCTCTCTCTCTCTCTTGGCTGGGTGTAAAAAAAAAAAGCATTATAATTGCTTATCTCATTACCCCTGGTTAAATAAAATTTTGGGGTTTCGTTTTCGCGTTTTGAAACTCGTTTTGGTTCGTCCGTCGTCATCTCTTTCTCTCGCTTCGCTCTCTCCCATTCTGATGATTTATTAAAGCACAGCGGTTCTGCTTCCTGGTTGGAGATCCCCTACTCATCCTCTCTCTCTCTCTCTCTCTCTCTCAGAGAAGTCTCTCCTCTCTCTCCACCTCAAGCGATTCCTCTCTCCTCTCTCTCTCTCTTGCTCTTTCTGACGCGCGCATACTCTCTCCCGATAAAATACACGCGCGTTAGGCGTCAAGTAGACTTCCACAACACACACAACACACACAACACACACATATTGTTCACACAACCACACCACCACTACACACTCATTCACCCTGGTTAAGTGGCATGGCCTCTCTCCTCTCTCTCTCTCGATCCCCTCGTCCACTCTCGCTCTCTCCTCCCTTCTCTACTTTCTGCGCCTCTCTCCTCTCTCCTCTCTCTCTCTGCATCTCTCACCCTCTCTCGCATCTCTCTCTCATCCCAGCTCGGGACCTCCTCTCTCCTCTCTCACACAAAAACTTACCACCACCATTCGGACCAAACACAGCGAAACCACACACACCTGCGTCGCTGGTTGGTACACAACTGGATCGCCAAGTTTACTTGACATCCCTTCCAGTAGCATCAAAAACTTGGGTGCGCGTTTTTCAAGGGCAGGAGAGAGAGAGAGAGAAGAGAGTAGAGATGAGAGAGAGAGAGAGAGATGCACGCACATTCGCGCGTGCGTATACAAATATGCGCGTGTATGCGCTTTCAGACGGCGCGCATTACGCATAGCGAGAATGCGAATGAGGCCACATACACGTCGTGGCATGCAAGTACGTGGCGTTGCTCATCACAACACCACACCAAAATGCGTACGCGCGCGCTCGTACGCTTTCCATGGAGCACATACATAGAGAGAGGGGAAGGGAGTGCATTAGGGGCCACACTCTCTCTCTCTCTCTCTTCTCTCTCTCTCTCTCTCTCACACACACCCACACACACACACACACACACACACACACACAAACACACAACACACACACACACACACAGTGTTGATTATGGAACAAATCTTCATCCCCAATCCCGAAACATTGACACAACCCTCTCTCCAGAAGGGGTCTGGTGTAGTGTGGAAAGGGAAGGAGAAGGGGGGAATGTCAGGCCGAAAACCCCATAAAAAATGGCTTATTCTTATTGTCGATCGGTTCGACCCAATGAATATTGCAGAGCAAATCACACAGTGTGTGCACGTTCCATCTGCATTGCAGGTCGAGGCTGGTATTTGATGCACGGCTATTTTTGCCACCTTCAAGGAGGTGATGCTTTCACCCGCGTCGATCTGTTTGTTGGTTTGTTTGTTTGTCTGTCTGCCAGTCAGATTGCATAAAATCAACAGAAGCGATTTTAACAACAGGTGGTAGCGAGATGGAATGGGGCCCGGGAACAAATCCATTAAATTTTTACGCGGATCCGGTTCAGACACGGATCCAGGACCCGTTCACGAATATAACGCAAAAAAGTAGTACTGAACCGATTTTAAGGAAACCTGATGGACGGTGAAATGTGGCCGAAGGAAGTTTCAAGTTGGGGGATATTGGTGGTCTCCCGAGTGACCGTGAAGGTTTTTTTTTTTTTCAGTGTCTTTGAACACATTATATCAAACGAACGAAACCGTCAGACCATTCAATTGAAACACGAATGAATTAATAAACAAACATGTGAATATATACAAAATCCACTTACGTGCTTGTTGTTGATCGTCAGAAAATGCGAAAGGGCAAAATATAACAAAATAAGTAAATAAACAAATATGAAAATTCAGTGTTGATTAATTCTATATCTCTTTGTTACATCTGCATTTCCTTGTCTCAAATAGAATTTACTTTTGCTGTTTGTCTGCCTGCTTGTATATGCATGAAGAGGTTTATAGAAAAACACAGTCTGGCACAGCATGAAGATCATCGAAAAATCGTTTTTACTTAGCACATCGCCCATCTTGCATGCAGGGCAAAGAATGCTCCAATATGTGTGATAAAAAGATTGAAAGCTTTGAATAGTACTTTGCTTGACTTATCTTTGAAAATATTTTATTCCCCAAACACAGCCTATTTTCATGTATAGGGCTGAAATTTGGGGTGTATATATGCCGTTGTTCATTGTAAGGCTTTGCATTTATTTGCTTTGAAGAGAGTTTTTTAGGTCTTGACAGGCAACAGATATCCACTGCTCTTTAGTTCATCCGTTAGATGTGTGCGCTCTTGGTGAAATCTTTTACACACGGATCATTGTAGATTGCCTTGTAAGTCTTATGAAATGTTGTTCGAATTGGATGTAAAGGAAGAAACGAACTGGGTTTCAAATGTGCGTCTGTTTCTGTGTTTGTACGGATTTGGTGATGTTTGGTTAACTCAGAGTATTGGAAATTAAAATCAGTTTATTCGTGGTTTCGACATAGGTTAATAGACTGTAGATGGCAAACGTGGGACGATCATATCCAAACCAATGAACAGTATGACTTGCACAGGAATTGTTATAGGTTTCGTTGTGTTCAGCTAATTTAAAATTCGATTTGGATATGCATTTGAAAAAGGTCAGTTGCAAAATTTACAGTCGGTTTCTGGTATAAGGACTGATTACTTAAGTTATAGACAACATAGACGTCATGCTTTAGTATGTCCATTGTGTATGCAAGGTGAGGGCCAAGACGAACGTTCCTCTCATCATCTGCCGAGTCTTAGTGAATCATCTTGCAGCTGAAAACGTTCTCGTGTGACAGACTGTCCGGATGTTGGGACGTCAACTATCCCGGATTTTTCGTTTTCCCCCCGACAGTTTCGAAACTCGTCTCTGCCTTTTTCTTTCTTCTTTCTATACTATCATCTTCTGTGGCTTTGTTTGTTTGTTGTTTGTTTTTTTTTTTTTTTTTTTTTTTTTCAGTTTTTTTTTTTTTTTTTCGATTGTGGGCCGTTCACCAATGTTTGGTCAACAAAATCTTTACTAGTTTTTCATCAGCCTGTGGGAATGCCGGGGTGGGTGGTAGGTTTGTTTGTCTGTTTTTGTTTGTTTGTTTGTTTGTTTGTTTAGTGTAAAAATTGCATTCTGTTTTCTTGAAAATTCTGTGTCAGTAATTTCTTTTTTTTTTTTCACGATACTCGGCGCACTGATCATGGACACGCTCTGTTCTCTCCAAGGCCATCAGTTTTAAAATCACGTCATAAATTGTTGCCTGTACTTTTCCACACAGACTTGTGTTTTTCTCTAGGTAATGTTAATGCCTTATGTGGTCATTTGTGCCAAAAAGAAACTGAAACAGCTTTCAAAATGAAAAGTGAAAACCTAAAAAGAAGGGACATTTTGTGGGTCATTTCCCCCTCCCCACCGACCCCTAGTCCCTTACAGCGCTGAAATCGGTCACATCCAGCAAGTTCATATGGCTGGCGGGTGTGCGGTCTGTTGTGCGCATTGTATGACGATACTTCTCAGTGGTCGCTTGAAGACAGTACAATGTTGTGTTTCCGAAGCATCTTGCACCGACCCGTTTACAGTCCGATACTTGGTCTCCACCCTAGTCTCCAGACGAAGCGCCCTGAGACCACTTCAAAATCCCAACGAAAGATTTCACCAGCCCTACAAGCTGATGAGAATGGCACGAACCAATTATCTCTGCAAGCAACGGAGTGATGGGAAGGGTGGGGGTGGGGGTGGGGGTGGATGGGAGCTGCAACTGACTTTCGAGTCATTTTGAAACTTTATAATTGACTGACTCTGGCAAAAGAACGATGCCGTTTCAGAACGCGCCTTGAAACCCTGCTTCCTTTGATCTTCCTTGAGACCACCTTTACAAACGGGTTCGTTTATAAGCAGAGGGCCCGTTATTGCCATTCTTCTGTGACCTACAAAAGATCATGAAGCCATGCGGATGTTCGGCATCGCATCTAATCTTCATGAAAGTTTTGTTTTCTTTGTTTTGGATTCCCCTTTGCGTATGCTTTTTGTTTGTTTCAGAGACAAATGTGTATACAGAGCATATTAAAACACAAAGCACAACACACACACAAATAAGGACACTGACTGAAGACAGTATCCATATACAATACACAAAAAGACCACAAAAGAATAAAATAAAGGTACAGATAATCGACCACGGTTTTTTTGTTTGTCTGTTGCTGTGTTGCCCCCTTCCTTATCATCCTGGCATTTCCAGTAAACCGCTTTTTCTATTTGTCATGACAGTGTATTTATTTCTTTACCTTTTTTCTTGTTGTGAATTGGTTTTCCCGCTTTAACCCCCTCGCCCTTTCTCCATTCCCTTCCTCCTCCCTCCATGCTTGCTCTCCTGACCTCCCCCCCCCCCCCCCCCCCCCCCCCCGCATTCCAGCTTGGCCATTCTTTGGGTGACCCCCTGCTTCCACATCGGTTTCTGTCTCGCCACGTCTTGCTGTTTTGGGGTGTTTTTTTTTTTAACCACATGTCTGTGTGTTAGGAAACCTTGTACGCTTGTCCGGAGAAAGTTCCAGTTGTGTCAAGGAAAACGAGAAAAGGGGAAAGAAAAGAAAAGATAACGAAAAGATAGAACATTCACATACACACACACTCACACACGCACGCGTACGCACGCACACACACACACACACACGCACACGCGCGCACACACACACACACGGAGTGGGGGAGAGGGAGGGAGGCAGCTTCAGACGTTTTCAATTAATATTGGCCTGTGTACAATATTTCCTGTCATGGGGCAAGGGGCACGCAACCTTTTCTTTGTAGTGCCAAAAAAACGCACAATGAAATAACACAACTGAAGAGAAGTCAATAACAACAGCTTATTAATATGGAGAGGGGAATGCTCATTATTTTCAAACCAGTCTTCTACCAGTGGTATGGGAAAAAGGACACTCGGCTGACAACAAGACACAGACATGTGCGGCTGACGCATATCCACCCGGGTGAACAGTTTCAGTTAATTGAAAACATTTACTCGTTAGCTACAAATAGGCGCGTAGATGCAGCTGCGTTAAGGCAAAACACACACCTTCACCCTTATGATAATTATTTATCAACCACCCTATCACCCTTGACACCAGTCCCCAGCCCACCAGACCAAGAAGGGATATGAATGTTAGGTGTGTAGTTAAATAGCAACAAGTTTACAAGGTATATCTATCTATCTATCGACCCGTCTGCCTGTCTGTCTGTCTATCTATCCAGCCGTCTATCTATCCAGCCGTCTATCTATTTGTCTATCTATCTATCTATCTATCTATCTATCTATCTATCTATCTATCTATCTGTCTGTCTATCTGTCTATCTGTCTCTGTGTGTCTGTCTGTCTGTCTGTGTCTGTCTGTCTGTCTGTCTGTCTCTCTCTCTCTCTCTCTCTCTCTCTCTCTCTCTATATATATATATATATATATATATATATATGTATGTATGTATATGTACAATGTATATTTATCCAGCTACCTACCTTTCTATCTATCTTTCTACCTATTCTCTCTCTCCCCCCCCCTCTCTCTCTCTCTCTCTATCTCTCTATCTATCTATCTATCTATCTATCTATCTCTGTGCCTCCCTTCCTTCCTCCCTCCATGCCTCTCTGCCTACCTGTCATTTTTTCCACATCTCTGCTCTCCAAACAAGCACGCACTCACCCAAACACGATGTCTTTGCAGTAAAGTGTGCTCAATGACATCCTGACCAAAGATCTTTGATGATGATGATGATGATGATAATAATGATGTATGTGTGTGTGTGTGTGTGTGTGTGTGTGTGTGTGTGTGTGTGTGTGCAGGCAGGCGGGCCGCTGGAAGGAGATGTACGAGAGGCTGCAGGCTGCAGAAAGCTCCGGCCAACAGACCCAACCTAAAAGTACGTACCCGCTGATTGATGGACGTTTGTCTGTACTGTTTGTCACGCACGACATGTGAACGGCACCGAAAATATTTACCAGTCGCAAGCAAGTTGGCAATGTTCTGCCATGCACGCAGCCCAAACACATACGTGAACAGTATCAAATACAAGAGAACAGGAGGAGAGATGGGGCGAGGCCTCTTCTTCAGCTTCTACCCGTTTATACATTAACTTCATCTTCAATGCAAACATGATAGATGCCGTTCATGGTTTAGTGAGAAAGAACTTTTACTTTTACTTCTGTAATGATCTTATTTCCAGTACGCCATACTTGTAGAAAATGGCTGGACAGGGGGGAAACAAACCTCCGATTGGCAACGTTGTAAAACGTCCATTCATTGGTAGATGCTGCTAGCGCCCTTTTCACATTAGTGTTATCTTCTTATCTGTTTCACTGGCTTCAGCAGAAAGAAAGGCGAGTCGATTGACAAGAGAGAGAGAGAGAGAGACAGACAGACAGACAGACAGACAGACAGACAGACAGACAGAGACAGAGAAACAGAGAGAGAGAGACAGAGAGAGAGAGACAGAGAGGGAGAGTTTTGTTTCCCTAGGTTTATAATCTGTTCTGCTTTCTTCCGGACTTTTGGTTATGGAGTCTGTTCTAATGTACTATACTTTATGCACATGTGTAAATAAATGTTTATTTTCGTTATACCGAAGGATGTCTTGACATTGTAAAAATATCTTCAGAACCGCCAGCATCCTCCTCCATGCCCCCATCCCATACTACATGTCCCCCACTAATTGCCTGTCTGTCTGTCTACCTACCTATCTATCTACGCATCTGTCTGTTTGTCTATCTGTCTATCTATCAATGTATTAATCTATCTATCTAGCTCCATGTATCTATCTGTCTGCCTATCTATCTGTCTATCTATCTATCTATCTATCTATCTATCTATCAATCTATCTATCTACCTATTCATGTATGCATCCATCCATCCTTTTATCCATACAGCTATCTATCTATCTATCTGTCTATCTGTCTATCTATCTATCTATCTATCTATCTAAATGACTCTTTAAGGTGCTCGCTGCCGGCATTACACAACGACACAACGCAGTTATGAAGATTTTTTTTTAAAAATAAGTAAAAGAGGTCACACAAAATTCTACACTCGTTGTCCACTCATGAAACATTCACTTCAAAACTAAAAAACAAAAAATCGGCGTAAAAACTAGCCTTCTCCTGGAAGCTGTGTTAAAAAAAAAAAAGGAACAACTAACAAAATAAAAAAAAAGAAACTAGCTTTAGCGTGACCATCAACAGCATTGTTTTGTACAGTCCATTAAAGGTCAACAAAGAGGTAAGCAATGGAGAGACAGACCGACAGACAGACATGTAGATAGATATGACAGACTAGTACAGCCCAAAAAGGGGGGTGAGCGACATGACAGACAGTTGGTACAGCCGAGAAGACAGTCTGGTATAGCGAGAACAAAATCTATCCCACAAGTCACATGAAAAACTGTTTAACAATCTCTCTTTTCCCCATCCCCTCCACCCCCGCCCCCCCCCCCCCCCCCCCCCCCCGCCCCCCGCCCCCCGCCCCGTCCCTCAACCCATTTCTCCACTCCCCGAGCCTCCAGTGCCCCCATTTTCCCGCATTTGTTGTCTTTCTGTCCTTTTACCCCATCATTTCTGTTCATTTATCTACTCGCTTTTCAATATCTCTGAGTTGATCATGTCGTACATAAGAATT
>JADBJO010000166.1:962500-965000 GCA_016801955.1 Conus betulinus
CAGCGTCGTACCGCTCTTTGCCCACAAATCAATCTGTTCGCAAGGAAGCATGGTTCGTGTCAAACTTTCTTAGAGACTGGTATTTTTTTAGGTCTGGAACTTGACCTGCTTTTCCGTGTTGGTCGTTTGGATTTGTACACGGTTATGACGTTTAGCAGGTTTAACAGCCCTCACGCGGCGCCTGTGGTCGGCTGGGCTGTCAGCAGCGTGACTGGGTTTGATCCTTCCAGCACCATCTGTAGGTGATTGTCATACAAGCGATGGTGCATACAATGAAAGACATAGAATCAGTAACATCATGTAGTGACTGTATTCCCACATACATGCGCGCGCGCGCGCGCGCACACACACACACACACACACACACACACACACACACACACACACACGCGCGCGCGCGCGCGCGCGCGCGCGCGCACACACACACACACACACACACACACACACACACACACACACACACACACACACCTTGTTCTGTCCGGGGTGGACTGTCGCAAGTCGCTTCATGCTGGACTCCTCGGTAATGTTTTCAGCGGAAGGGGGAAGGAGAGATGTTTCACTTTGCGTCAGCCAGTTCACAATGGTGGCAAAAAGAAAACACCGTGATGAGAAACCTGACAAAATTTGTAAGTTAAGAGAGAGAGAGAGAGAGAGAGAGAGAGAGGGGGGTGGGGGAGGGAGGGAGACAGACAGACAGACAGACAGGCAGGCAGGCAGACAGACAGGCAGACAGACAGACAGACAGAGAGAACGATTGTGCGAAGCAGCATAACTCATAATACTTAACCAACCGGAAGATTCTAGAACAATTTGGACAATGTCAGCGAGATCTGAACAATCATCTGAAAAGTGTCAGCAAGAGTCTTCACTGTGACGAATGTCGGTAACATCGCTAGATCTGCAATCCTGTCCACCCCCGTTGTTACCCTTTTATTGTGCGTAACACAGGGGCGCTGAAACGAAACGAACGACGGACGGTCCTGGACACAGGCAAAGGCTCTGTAATGACGTATTGAGATCGTCACCGCTTCAGCTAGGTTGAGCATCTAAGAGACTGCAGACGGGAAATAAAGCTAGGTTGAACAGTGAGTGGACTACAGGCGGGAGTTCAAGCAAAGAGTACAAAAGCCATGTTCCTTGACCGCCCAACGACTGGAATTAGCCAGTGACTACAAAGAAGCAACGCTTCGACCGTGAAAACCCTAACGCAGACAGGCGAACAGAAGCTATGGGGAAAGAACGGTGAGTTAGCTATCTACTACGGGTGGGATAGTTCCGTTGTTTCGCAGGGGAAGACGGAAGTGTGAGGAGAAATGTCACTCTTTGGTGCCTACAACCTAGAATCGAGGAGGGTTGGGGTTGGGGAGTGAGGGGGAAATTGAATCTGTCCACAAATCAAACATGTTATCTGTCTGTTGCGGAAGAGAATTTGGTTTGTGTGATTATAGGGGAATGACCGCGGATTTATTCCACATGAAACGTTTTTGCTTATGGATTTCTCAGTACCAGCATTGAACGCATTTCATGCGCTAACAATCTGAAACTATTTTTAAAAAATATCTTTTTAGAAGGTCCAGCTGTTGCTACCTGTCTTTGCTTCTTTATTTTCAAATGACTATCCCATCTGTGCGCTCTGAAACGCCCATCCCTAGCATCTTGTAGCCAACAGAATGAACGACATGCCCCCCTGCTTTTTTTTCTGTTGTTATTGTTGTTAATCTTGTTTTCCCAGTCTAGTCAGAAACATCGATTCTGCATCAGTTTTGAAGCAGCAGGATGCCTTTCTTTTTAGTTATGTACGGTGTGTCCGATCTTCGCACATAAACGACACCCTACAGGCGGGAGTTCCCTTTACGCACAGGAACAAACAAGCTCTCTCTCTCTCTCTCTCCTCTCTCTCTCTCTCTCTCTCTCTCTCTCTCTCTGAGAGCGCGCGCGCGCGCGCGTGTGCGCGCGTGTATGTGTGTGTGTGTGTGTGTGTGTGTGTGTGTGTGTGTGTGTGTGTGTGTGTGTGTGTGTGTGTGTGTGTGTGTGTGTGCGTACGAGTGCGCGCATGCGCCCGCGCGTGTGTGTGTTTAGTGTGTGTCGTAGTGTGTACGTGTGTTATTGTGTACGTGTGCGCGCGCGCGTATGTGTGTGTGTGTGTGTGTGTGTGTGTGTGTGTGTGTGTGTACATGCATGTTTGTACGTGAGCAATACATTCATGCATACGTTCTGTGTGTGTGTGTGTGTGTGTGTGTGTGTGTGTGTGTGTGTGTACATGCATATTTGTATGTGTGCAATACATTCATGCATACTCTCTCTCTCTCTCTCTCTCTCTCTCTCTCTCGCTCGCTCGCTCGCTCTTCTTTTCTCTCCCAACCCTAACTGTCAGCCTAACAGTCAGGGTGTAGCAGATCATATGACCGTGTCCCTTGGAGACAGTTATTCTGCTCCAAATGGCACGACATAGGTGGTCTCCCCAGGGTCTGAATTTACCTAAAGAGAACAACAGTTA
>JADBJO010000166.1:970000-977500 GCA_016801955.1 Conus betulinus
GGAATGAATCTTTAATGAGGAAGTACGCTCTTCTATGATACGAAACCTGTATAACTCCTAGAGGACTAAACTTCTTATGGGAAATAACAATCAGATATAGAGCAAAACCATTCAACTTACAGCTCCTGTCACTGCTACACTAAATCAAACGCCTACAGGGAAGACAGCATCTAAAGATCACACAGTCGAGTTTCATCTACTTAATGGATGCGTTTCTGAGAGTGTTGCTCAAATTTCCTGACCAACACTGCAGGTGCCTGTATCTCTCGGGCCTGGTTGACGCCGGGATATATTATGAAAGGAAGCGTAGAGTACAGCCCTGTCATGTAGTCTCAGACCGAAATGGAAATCCGTAGCATCATCTTAATCATCCTCATTCTCATCGATCAGCATAAAAAAAAAATGTCTCAATTCTGTGGCCCTTCATGCCCTGCTCTCATGGTGACCTCAGTTTCGATGTCCTCTCTCCATGTCTGTGGCCTTGGTTTGGTTCCGTCGGGGGTCACCGGTATCGGCGAGTCCATGGGGGCTGTCGTTGGACGGACGTGGTGGCGCCCTCCGGAGGGAGAGCTCACTCACGCCGGCTCCGCGACTAAGCAATTATTGTCGTCAGTAGGGGGCTTAGTATGTGGTGTCCTGCGTATGTTAGATCAGAACAGGCGCCACTGAACACCACCGAAGTGACTCGGCGGCAGTGCAGGGGGAATAACATATTTGAGCTCATTTCTGGATAACGTTTCGATGTGGCATAACTCTACTGAAGAGCATGAAACTTCTTTGGATGATAAATTCCAGAAACTCGAACGTTAGCCAACACTGTTGTCAGAAATAACAGCTATAAAAAAAAAAAAAACGCACAAGGAGATAAATCTCTATGAAGAAGAGCACGCCTAAAAGGAGTAAAAAAAAAAAAAAGATGATTGCAATATGATTCTTTAATTTCTAACCTATGATCACCCTCCTGTGGGGAATAAAATCTATAAAAACTCCTATGAAAAACAGCATTTAAAAAATCTTTATGGAGAATTAAACTTTTATCGGGAACATACCCAAACAATTCAACTGCCTGAGAAATGAAACCCACAAAAACTGGCGCGGGAAATACGATTCCTACAGACAAATAAACGTTATTCTAGATGAGCAAATATGCAGACCAAATGATGAAATGTGCGTATTGCTTACAGACGCAGCAGCTTTTCAGATAAAATGAGAATTGTTGGCAGTCACAGAATTAAGCGAAGGATTGCTTTAAAAAGAAAACAACAGATGCAAGAATGACGGCTCAGGAAGAAGGTGGCTTGTCAACTAATATACGCGTTCATGCAACATTTTGATTTTTTTCTTCTACCGTGCGACCAAAAAAATGTAATTGTGAATATCGATCCTAACTGTGAATTGTGTGTTTGTCGGCGGAATAGCGCCATATCTCCGAGGTAACAATATCATCCGCAGAGCTGTCGGTATAGCTGGATGCTGTGTGGTGTTACCTTTCTGTCAGTTCAAAGGATCATTTCAAATATGGCAAAAAAAAAAGGGGGGGGGGGGGGGGGGGGGTGGAAAAAAGGACAAATGAATGAGAGTTATGGAAAAACCTAGTTTGTGTCAACCGACTTCTCTGACGTCATCTTCTGATTCATCGGAAGTCGTTCTTTACAAGAAAGCTTCTTTTAAGCGGGATGTGTCTTTTAATGTTACTTATTGATTGGAAGGTGTCCTTGGGGTCTTTGGTTTTGATTTCATTTGTGTTTCGAAAGCATTGTTCAGTGTTCGTATCCTGTAATAAGAGAATTGAGAGCCGTATC
Source organism: Conus betulinus (assembly GCA_016801955.1). Taxonomy (NCBI): domain Eukaryota; kingdom Metazoa; phylum Mollusca; class Gastropoda; order Neogastropoda; family Conidae; genus Conus; species Conus betulinus. The sequence continues at coordinate 971,803 of JADBJO010000166.1, forward strand.
ATCCATTCATTCATCCTGGATCCTGGATCTCTCTCTCTCTCTCTCTCTCTCTCTCCTGCCCACCCTCACCTCCTCTTTTCCTCTGACACAAACATGCGTATGCCAGCAATGCAAGACAAACTGCTCAGAAAACAACCTGACGTGCTCATTGGCTGCATACAGTCACCTGAAACCTGTCACGCGTAACAACCTCGTGTCGTTGCATAAATGTGCTGTGAAAGGTTACAGAATCTTCCACTAAAAAAAGTGCTTGGGTTACAAGTCTCGAAGCGAAGTCTTTCGGATCACATTTGTTGTTAAACAGAATGGATGTTGCCGGATAGGTCGTTGACGATATTTGTCGCCCAGTGGTTAATTTAAAGCACCTGTCTGGGGAACAAGAGCTTACAAGTGCCAGATTTCGCTCTAGCACTGTCTGGTGTCTGTGTGTCTTTTCTAGGTACTTGTGAACTGAGACGTCAACTGGGATAAATTGTACAGTAGATGCACGGTTAAATGTTGAATGCAGATCTTCCAGAGAGTGAAAACAATAAGAACGTGTACCTTGAACTGGGTATTGTACTCATGATATTGGAGTTTGTCGAGGTTTCTGGTCCGAGGAAAGTTCTATGGGCCAAAACGTATGATCAGACTGGTCATCGAACTTCAAACCTTATCGCACAGTATGTCGCTGTAACCTTCACAATATTTAGTTAGTAGTCGTTAAAGAATTCGTGACATCCGAAGATTTATGTATTGCAAAGGTTTGGTTGAAAAACTCTTAGATAAACGGATGAGAGATTATATGGGTGGGAATGTGCCTGGGAGGGAGGAAGGGATGCAACATGTGGATAACCTTGTGTGATAATATCACGTGAACTGACCTAGTAAGGCAAAGCCGAACGTACATCGCAGGCCAATGGAATAATGGTGCTGGCCATAATGCCAGACTGCTGATGCGGGTGCTGAGAGCGGGGGAGGGGTGGCTAGAGTATAGGGAAAGGAGCAGGGAAAATTAGGGGATGGGGGGGGGGGGGGGGCGGTGAAGTACGATTGAGTGGAGGGAGGGGGGGGAGGGGGGGGGGGGGGGGGGGGGGGGGTCCTGCGTAACGTGTATAAAGGTCGGTGCAAGATTCGGCCGCAAGACTGCAAGCTACTAAGGATGTCTTTATAGAGGAATACGACTGCCTTTTTCGCCAGATTTCAATGGAGGGGAGTGCGGGGGTGAGGAGAGGGAGGGAAGGAGTTCCATCGTGATTTTTTGCCACAGTGGTGAAAATACTACATAGAAGAGGTATGTCTCTGGTAGATACCGTGGATGAGTCATCGCTGCCCTTTGCCGGGTCCCAAACAGCTCAGCTGGTAGAGCGCCGGACACGTGATCCTGGGGTCGCGGGTTCGAAATTCTGCTGAGCCGTGTTGGTAAAGGGGGGATTTTCCTTCAAAATGAACATTGCTTCTGACTCCACTTCCGGGAAAGCCCTTCAAAGGAGACAGTAAATCGAGGTTCCCTATTTGAACTCACGCATAACGTTTTAGGCACACGCAAAATTCAATTACCGGCTTCCGGAAGAGAAAATTAGTTTGGGCGTCGGTATGGATGACACGTAAAGACGTATAGGCATCCTTGGAAAAAAAAAATCGGAGTGAGTGCAATACCAAACTCAGGAACTGATATTGGACTGAATGACACGGTAAACTAATGTTTAGCTCCAGCAGGCAGTTCTTCAGTCGGCTCCACCCAGGGTGAGCAGCCCGTCTGTAAACGAGAGCATGGATTATAAAGCGCAAAGAGTTTGGTCTGTAAACGGAGATAGGCGCTATGTAGATACTCTCAAGAACAATGTCTATAAGTGCTCGGGGCTCTTGATGAGACTTATCGACAAGTCGAAAGCTGATGGCTGCCTGCACAATAAACGACCCTATACACGAGAGAAAATCCAATGCATCTCATATGCTGACAGTAAAGGGGTTAATGTTGCTACTTTAACGCTTTCATCTTTTTTTTCTTCCTCTTCTTCTTCTTCTTCTTCTTCGTCTTCGTCGTCGTCGTCGTCGTCGTCTTCATCGTCTTCTTCTTCGTCTTCTTCTCTTCTTCTTCTTCTTTCTTTCTTCTTCTTCTTCTTCTTCTTCGTCGTCGTCGTCGTCGTCGTCGTCGTCGTCTTCTTCATCTTCTTCTTCTTCTCTTCATCTTCTTCTTCTTCCCCTCCTCCTCCTCTTCTTTCTTCTTCTTCTTCTTCTTCTTCTTGTTTGTTTGTTTGTTTCCTCTTTCTCTTTTCCCACAATTTCCAAACTATATATTCTGCATTTGTTCTGTAAAAAAAAAAAAAAAAAAAAAAAAAAAAAAAAAAAAAAAGCTGCGCGCTATAGCGTCACGGGTCGGCGGACGTGGTGTGGTGCAAATGGACAAGACAGCATGCAGTGTTACATAGCCCCCTTCACAGAACACAAACTTCGTCCTCTTCTTCTTCCCCTTCTGCAGCTTCTCCTATTCGTTTTCTTCAAACCCAAAATTACAAATCTTTGCTGAGGCATTTTCGTAAGGATTGAAGAGCTGATTGCTAGAAGTGGACGAAACTGAAAGTCTAAACAAACACGGTAACTATGAATCATATTGTAAATTCCAATCCGACATGGAATGACGGACAGGCATGAAAGAAACTTATTTCGGAGAGAATACCTCTCTCTCTCTCTCTCTCTCTCTCTCTCTCTCTCTAACATATATACGAACACGCGCGCGCGCATTCACACACACACACACACACACACACACACACACACACACACACACACACACACACACACACACACACACACACACACATTCAGAGGGAGACAGAGAGAAAGATTCAGAGAGAGAGAGAGAGAGAGAGAGAGAGAGCTTTGAGGTCAATCTAAGCCTGTTCGTTCATACACAGTTGGGCGGTGGGTTGCCCAAGTGACAGCTTTACGGCACAGAATCTGATGATTACCAGGTCAAAGTCTGACGGCTGGTAAAAAGTACAAGTGGGAAAATGACTTTTCAGGGAAATCAGTGACACAGCCTCTCTCTCTCTCTCTCTCTCTCTCTCTCTCTCTCTCTCTCTCTCTCTCTCTCTCTCTCTGTGTGTGTGTGTGTGTGTGTGTGTGTGTGACGGACACACATACTCTTTCGCTCATACTTACACACGCACGCACTCGCATATCTCATGATTTCACACAGCAGAACTAAATTATTCATTTTGATTTTGGTTTTGCGCTGAATATGAGAAGATAAGTGATTTCTCGTTCTTCGTTTTCACTGTCCTAAATGTTATTTGTCTTTGCCTGAAGAAGACCCAAGAGGTCGAAATGCAGTGTGTTTTATCCTTTACTTTATTTTGTCTGCGTCCTTGGCGGTAACTAACCTCCTCTTTTTCTAAATATTCATTTGTCTGTTACAAAAAAAAGGGATTCGAGACTATCTTAAGATCATACAAAAAAAAGCAGGGGTCTGCAATAGCAGCAGCAGCTTCCACATTACACAACCACAACGACCCATATCCCCCAGCTGACAAGGTCCGGCAATGGGCATTTTTGTTTAAATCTTTGGACAGACCACTGTCACCTCAACCACCAGTTTATACTCCTAGTTCCATGACCAGCCATATTGTGTTGCCCATGTTGGTCTGGCACTGTGTGACAACAGAACATCTGTGGCAGACGTGCCTCTACTGCGCGTAACCCCCATGCGTCAGGCCTGAACAGTGGAAACATCCTTGCGTCAGGCCTGAACAGTGGAAACATCATTGCGTCAGACCTGAACAGTGGAAACATCATTGCGTCAGGCCTGAACAGTGGAAACATCATTGCGTCAGACCTGAACAGTGGAAACATCATTGCGTCAGACCTGAACAGTGGAAACATCATTGCGTCAGACCTGAACAGTGGAAACACCATTGCGTCAGGCCTGAACAGTGGAAACATCCTTGGTGAGGAAGCTTTTCTGCAGCATGGAGGACTTTCGGGGCATTGCCACCTTTTAGAGGTGTATTCATTGAGAGTAATAATAGAGCAATAATGATAATAATAATGATAATAATAATAGCAACGACACAACAACAGAGATAATGATATTAATGATATACCATTATAAAGCGCCTTGCAAAGGTTCTAGGCGCTCACAGTCCACACTCGTGTACACAACGGGCTGCCTACCTGGGTAGTGCCGACTGAAGAGCTGCCTGCCGGCGCTTCATTCAGTCGTTTCCAGTGTCGTCCAGTCAATATTGTTCACTCAGTTTCCTTACTTCCTTTATTCTTTCCATTTCTCACACATGGTGCATGTTATGTGTAACTTGTCATCCATACCAACGGCCAAACTGGCCTTCTCTTCCGAAAGTTGGTGATGGGATTTTACGTGTGTGTGTGTGTGCAAGATGTCATACGTGCGTTCACAGACGGAACCTCCGCTATAGTCTTATTTCAAAGGTCTATTTGGGAAATAGAGCCAAAACCAATGTTATCTCCGAGGGAAAAATCCCCCTGTACCGAAACGGCCGGTGGAGATTCGAAGCCGCAACCCTAGGATCACGAAGATTACGAGTCCGGCGCCCTACCAACTGAGCTATTCCGGCCCCTACAGTGTTCGAGAAGACGAAAAGGGAGGTCACCCACTGAAACAAACATGTTGAATCTCTTTGTAAAAACGAACACAGGGCATACTTAATTGGGTAGCAATGCTAACTGTGAAAATGTTGAAAGTGATATTTGCTGCGAAAAAGATTACAGTGGTGTGTAATGTTTGCAAATGTAGTATACACAGGCTTCTGCAAAATGCTTTGAAAACGAAAATCAGCAAGATTGATACACGTGTAAGTAGGTGTAATACACTCCTATTCACATAAATCTCTACGTAGAAAAAAAAAAAATGATGTTTACCAGCTTCAAGCTCCAAACTAGATCTGGATATTACGTCTTTTGGAGATACATTTTTAGATCATTCTATTCGTGTGTTCGCAAAACTTTGAAGTTTAAATAGGAAACCCGTTTTGGATTGCTCTGCCTATTTGTACTTTTTCTTATCTTTTAAGTTTCTTTTTTATTGGCCTTTGTTGTTTTGTTATCAATAATGTATGTGCGCCACATACACAACAGCTCACACATAAACGTGCACTTCTACACACATACACACACTCACACATACACGCGCGCGCGCGTGTGCGCGCGCGCGCGCACGCGCGCACACACACACACACACACACACACACACACACACACACACACACACACACACATGCACATGCATACGTGCACGTGCGCAGGCTCACATTTTCATGCACGCACATACTACAAACGCATTTTTTTTTTTTTTTTTTTTTGGTCCTCAAGTCCAATATTTAGTGAAACAGACGTTAAATTAAAGAACGAACACACACACACACACACACACACACACACACACACACACACACACAAACACGCGCGCGCGCACGACGCACGCACGCACACACACGCACGCACGCGCGCGCGCGCGCACGCACGCACGCACGCATGCGCGCGCGCGCGCACACACACACACACACACACACACACACACACACACACACACACACACACATACATACATACGCGCGCTCGCTTCAAAATATCTATGCACACCCACAAGGCACAGCATGCAGCAATACTTTCTATTTGCCTGTCTTAGTTAGGTGTTTTTTTTGTTTTGTTGTTGTTTTTTTTTTTACCATAATGGTGCATC
>JADBJO010000166.1:982500-987500 GCA_016801955.1 Conus betulinus
AAATCTTTAGCCGAGGTAGTGACAGCGGGTACACTGGGACTGGAGAAACAGGGTAGAGCAGGGAGTGGGAGTGGGGGACACAGAGGACGGAGAGAACAAGAGAAACGTAAAATAAAAGAAAGAAAGACAAAAAGAAAACTATTACCAGCACATAATCTTTCAGAAGGCGGGGATCCTATTTATAACAGTGTACAGTCATCATACTCTCAGTGGTGGCTGTCGGGAAGTAATGACAAAACTGGATGCCAGTGCCATCTTCCAGCGGCTGGTAACTGGGCGGGGAGAGGCGGGGGGGGGGGGGGGGGGGGGGGGGGGGGGAGTTAGGGCGGGGGCGCCGCTATCTTCATCAACCCCACCTCACCTGATCGATGTCCTCAACATCTTGGGTAAAGCCATTGTTTTGCCCAGCGTTTGAATTTGAGTGGAATATTCGGTGTTGACAACAGCACGTGTCAATGGTAGAGGCTGTAGTGACTGAGACTCCGGTTCTGTCACTCCACACAACAGCTACACACAAAAAAGAAGAAGAAGAAGAAGCAAAGAAAGAAAAGAAAGAAGGAAGAGAGCCAGTGGACAGCTTTACGTACAGAAGTGCGGCAAGTGACTGTCATGTTTCGTTGACTAACATACGTTGTAAACGGCTTTTTTTTGCGGGGTGGTATAGTTTCCGACAACACAAGTAGTGTGGGTGATGAGCATACTAGCCGCGCATTCGGCCTCCCCCAATCCATCCCTCACCCCCACTCAAACATCTCCTCTCCCTCCTCCGAGGCTCTCGCCTGTATAAATGACAGTGTGTTTCACCAGTTCGTAAGGTATTTTTCAAACAGACTGATGCTCTTAAGAATCATTTTGAAGAAGAAAAGCCGGTTTGGTGCTGGTATAAATCGGTTTCAGGCCCATAGTCAACTATATCTTGTCGCCTGCGGTCAGTGCACCAAAGAGTACCTGCATGTTATGGGCTTTATCTCTTGTTCATCCCCGCTTGTCCTCTCCGGGAGTATTTTGGACGTATACATGGCACATTTTAAGGGGTACTTCAGTACTAGACTAGTTCATTGTTGGTGAAGAGGGATCCAAAGATGGTCAAGCCCACTCATTTTCACTTTCGTTGGCTGTACTGTCTGTCTGATTTAAGAATCATTTTGAAGTCTATTATGCAGTCATCGGTCAGGACAAATAGTAACCAACTATACTTGTTGACGATGTTTTGCATGTTATGGGCTTTATCTCTTGTTCATCCCCGCTTGTCCTCTCCGGAGTAATTTGGACGTATACATGGCACATTTTAGGGGGGGTACTTCAGTACTAGACTAGTTCATTGTTGGTGAAGAGGGATCCAAAGATGGTCAAGCCCACTCATTTTCACTTTCGTTGGCTGTACTGTCTGTCTGATTCGAAGTCTATTATTCAGTCATGTAAGACAAATAGAAAACCTCCTACATTAGACGATGTTTTAATGGCATACCATTGCATTTCACGATGAAACGAAATGATAGTTTAGTACATTCACAAGAATAACATTTTTTTCAGTGTTGAGGAGTATCTGTGTAGATTTTTGTACTTGGAGGCAGGAAACGTTGAAGAATATGGGTTACTTAGATCACAAACTGTAGCGTTCAGGTGCTTCTCAACATAAAAAGAGCAGTAAAGAATAACACAGACTCGTAGCTGTAAGTCCATGGCAAAGAAGACCGCACCCCCTCCCCCCCCCCCCCCCCCCCAAAAAAAAAAAAAAAAAAAAAAAAAAAAAAAAAAAACATCGCAATGAATTTTATTTTCTTGAAAAAACTCTTCGCTATCGGCGGTAGGATACGTAGACTTACGTAAGTCATCACTTTGGGTAAGAATCAATGAATTTTGATTCCATTTAGGTCATACAACACGCAAAGTGTGTCTGCAGGCATTGATAATGGTTGTAGTCACTTTAATAAAGGAAAGGCGATTGGTCAGCGATTGAGATCAGCTGTTCGCGGAAAACGCTGTGCGCCGTTAGAATAATCCTCACGTGAAGAGCGATGGCTGTGAAACTTTCCAGACTTTTCTGTCGGAGCAAGTCGTTATGAGCTTAGAGCAAACTGTAAAGACAGAGATACACGATCTGCTAGAAACGAGTGTGTGTGTGTGTGTGTGTGTGTGTGTGTGTGTGTGTGTGCATGGAATCGATTTCAAACGACAGCTGCCCTGATGGCCTCTTCTAGTCGGTTGCATTACATTGATAAACGTCATCTACTGTTTTTCAGCCCTCGTAGCCCGTTCACCTTTGTGAGAGAAAGTCTTCACCCTTTTTTCTTTTGCTCTGCTGTTACAACGCATGGTGCGCCACCTTTCTTTATTTGTAGTCTGGCCATTGGATAGCGACACTGTATACACTGTCCAGAGTATTACATAGGCTGTCCACTCTGCAGAGTCCTATTTGCCCAAATGTTCTTTTTGTTGTAGTTCGTCATAATTTTGTTTCCCTCTAGCTGACCTTTTCCTTCTCGTTTGCTTGTGGTTTTTTTTTTCTAGTAATGCTGATTGGTTTATTACATTGTATGCACCTTGGTGCTTCTTTTTTGTTTCAAAGGATGAGTAAACTGTGTCTAAGCTGTAAAAACTGTCTCCTGATCTTTGTAAACTCGTCATTCTTTTTTGTTTCAAAGAATGAGCGAGTGTATGAAAACTGTGTCTAAGCTGCCTGTGTCTCCTGCCTCTTTTCCCTAAGAGCAGGTAGCAGAAAACTGAAATATGAGCGGATTTTGTAAAACGCCAAGAACAGAACGTCTGTCGGGATTTTTTTCACATAAGTGTGTAATTTAAATTTCCCTTTTTTGTGTTACAAATGGAAAACATGGATGTCTTTTCCGTAGTGGCGATCTTGTCGAGGCGGGTTAACTATTTATCTTGCTTTAAATGATTCCGTGGCCAGGAACCTTGATAAATTCACAATGCTGTTTTGCTGCAGGAGCGAGGAGCACGTAGCCAGGAACCTTAATAAATCCAGAATGCTGATTGGCTGCAGCCGAAAGCACGTGGCCAGAACCTTAAATCCAGCACGTGGCGAGGGGCACAGGGAACCTTAATAAATTCAGAATGCTGATTGAGCAGCAGGATCGAGGCAACTTCAGAACATGGCCAGGAACACGTAATAAATTCAGAACGATGACCGGGCTGCAGGTTCGATGTGTACGTGGCCAGGAACCTTAATAAATCCAGAACGCTGATTGGACTGCAGAAACGAAGAACACGTGGTCAGGAACCTTAAGAAATTCGGAATGCTGATAAATTTGCAGGAGCTAGATGCACGTGTTCAGGAACCTCAATAAATTCAGACTGCCTGACTGGGCTGCAAAAAAGACACACGTGGCCAAGATGTGAATTCAGAATGAATGTTTTTCAGAATGTTTGGCCAGGTACCTGATAAATTCAGAATGCTGATTGGCTGCAGGTTCGACGTGCACGTGGCCAGGAACCTTGATAAATTCAGAATGCTGATTGGGCTGCAGGTTCAAGGTGCACGTGGCGGGAACCTTAATAAATTCAGGATGCTGATTGGCTGCAGGTTCGAGATGCTCGTTGCCAGGAACCTCAGTAAATTCAGAATGCTGGCTGGGCTGCAGAAACGAAACACGAGTCGTCAAGAAACTCAATAAATTCAGAACGCAGACTGGACAGCAGAAGCGAAGTGCACGGTAGATCCAGTGACACGCCCTGGCTACTGCAGCCAGTTTGACAGGTCATTAGATACCATCCTACGAATCGTTTGCACCAAAGGATGCTGTTGAGGCCATCCAGTTTCTCGGTCTTGGATTTGGTCAGTTTAACGGTATGGGGTGACATCTACTTCCAAGTTTTTAACATTTCCTCCAGCCATTTGTGCTGTCGAGTGGTGGTGGGTGGTGGGAGGGAGGTATTTTCGTCTTCCCTTTACTAATCTAGTCTGACATTTTCGTTCCCTTCGAAATGTTTTCATACAAAAGCTGGGTTTGTTTTCTCTCGCTGCTGCCTTCTTGAAAGTGACGTGAAGTTCAACCAAACGACAGGAACTTTTCTGTTTCAGTTTCCCCCCGAGTGTTCGGGGGACCTAATTAAGCCTGACATTTTGTGTATCACTCGACCATTCTTTCTTAATCAGTTTTGTGGTGGGATTATTATATTTCAGTTTATTTTGAACCGAAAATAGACACAATGTCACCTTCCTTTTGCTTTTCGTCAAAGAACATTTCGGAAGGGTATAATTTTTTGTTGTTGTTGTTCATCTAAAAGTGGCAGGTGAAGATATTATCATCAAGTTTAACACCCCTGAGGCCCGTGAAACACGGAAAGGTCCAAAGTTACGAGTTCCACGATAGGTCACCACAGAAGCCTCTGCGCTTATGTAATCTTTGTTTGCTTGCTTGTTTGTTCGATTTTGTGCATGTGTGTGTGTGTGTGTGTGTGTGTGTGTGTGTGTGTGTGTGTGTGTGTGTGTGTGTGTGTGTGTGTGTGTTGTGCTGGTTTTTATTTTCACATGTTTCAAACACACGCTGATTTCTGTGTTGATCTTAACCGCGTATCGTAGAGCGGCGGCAGCTCGCCAAAATCCCGTGTTTTGAAGCGTTAGTACACATAGTTTGAGGAATCGCTCTGTAAAACGACGATCACCTCTCTCTCTCTCTCTCTCTCTCTCTCTCTCTCTCTCTCTCTCTCTCTCTCTCACACACACACACACACACACACACACACACACACACGCACGCACGTATTCTCTCTGTCTTACTCTCTCTCTCTCTCTCTCCTTCCCTCTCCCCCCTCTCTCTCTCTCTCTCTCTCTCTCTCTCTCTCTCCTCTCTCTCGCTCTCTCTCTCTCTCTCTCTCTCTCTCTCGCACGCACGCACGCGCGCGCGCACACACGCACGCACGCACGCACGCACGCACACACACACATACAGAGAGAGAGAGAGAGAGAGAGAGAGAGAGAGTATGTTATCAACTGTTCTTTCTTGTTTTAAGTGGCGACTTGATAGTCTACTATTCTG
>JADBJO010000166.1:992500-1004592 GCA_016801955.1 Conus betulinus
AACACGCAGTGCTCCCCACACCTTTTTAAGCGTCTAGTTTACCCTATGAACATTTTGCAAGGGGTATTTTAACCTCAGCTTGAACTTTTAAGAGGGGAAAAAGGTAACCAGAAAACTAATTGTTGCCGAATGGGGAAAGTTTGATGTTCGGTTGCGACAGCAGCCTTTTCGTCGTTTGAATTTAGTAGTTGACTTTGTATTGGCTGCTACACAGTTCTGACAAATCAACCGTCCTTCTTTTTTTTTTTTTTTTTTTTTTTTTTTTTTTGTGTGGTTCTTATTCTAGCAAAACAAATTCCTTCAGCCAGGATGTTTTGATAAATAACGATTTGGTGACGGCTTCATTGCCTGATTATGAAGCTCGTTTCATGGAAATGTTGGCCTGCTTTGCACTCTCTCTCTCTCTCTCCCTCTCTCTCTCTCTCTCTGTCTCTGTGTGTGTGTGTGTGTGTGTGTGTGTGTGTGTGTGTGTGTGTGTGTGTGAATTCTCTCAGAATAACTTCATTCAAAACCGATGGGCGCACGCAAAGGAAAGCGTTCGTCAGAGCGCAAGCCGTTGTATTCAACTGAGAAAGGATCTCAAATGGGAACACAGCTGATTTTGCCTGGATTTCAAGGTCTCGAATCAACATTTTAAAAACGGCTGCACTCGTCCTTGAGTTGATGCATGTTGCCGGGCACACAGGCAAATGTGTTGCGTGTTTCTACCCTGAGTCTGAAACTGTGAATGGGTTTGGCCATGAATTTCGTGTATGACGCAGACGGGCTGAATGGGGAGCCCTGATAACTCCATTGGTTCGCTGGCTATTTGACACCATGATATGCCAAATATCATCTGCCCTTCATCCAAAAAAATGGTTACAGTTGGGTATCTTTTTTATCCACCAGCCTTGTCGCCCCAAGAGGCTTGGACAGTGTCACAACTAGACATAGGCGGCCATTTCCTTATCCTGATCGGGGGGATAAAGTTATAAACTGATACTGTTCAGTCCACCAGCCTGATTATATTTTCTGTGTGATATGACTCTAGCCCACCACGCAGAGCCTTTCAGGTCTGTCCACATAAAGTTTCGTCATCTATGAAAAAATAAAACCTTGCAATATCAAACACAGAACACATACATAACAGCAACAAACGCTTCTTATTCCTCCCCTCCCCTCACTGCCCCCCCCTCATTTCCCAGATTCCTATTTAGAAACACAGCAGACATTACGTCCATTACTATTTCAGTAAATTTCAACTTGAAAGAGCGCCAAAGGGCACTTCTCTTTCTCCCCGTAGCAGTTTTCCAGACCAAACTGGGGGAAAAAAGGTGTTTAGGTTCATAAAATCATAGTAGACGCTACTGTTTGTGTATGGACGAATCACGGGAAACACAGGAAGGCCTGAACGCTGTCCCTGACAGAGGTGAAGTTTAGACTGGCACTGAAACCGACAGAACAACGTGTGGTCAGCGACAACAGATGAACTTCTTTGGTCATTAAGTCGGTGCTCCCAGAATTAGTTTGGTCCCAGGAAAATTAGGGCAATTACTGATGTGTAACGTGGCATACTTGCTAGACGTGCCGACAGTTTGCGGCATGTTTGGCCACCGTTCTAAAACCTGTAACCACAGACTCTGTTTAAGAAGACTGCATGCTGGTATATAAGGTACAATGCAGCTGCAAATTCGAGAAAAGCTAAGAGAAGATATGTATAACATCCCTCGAATTCTCTGAGGGGTCTAAGAAATTGTACTCTTCACTGACGGCAACACTAACACCGTTGATGCAGCTTTCATCATGCAATAGACCAAGGTGATGTGGGGATCAGCTGGCCTCCACGCCATTGGCATCCTCACAGGCGTGTTTTCATCGACGAACTGAGAGACATTTTCCAGAGGGACGCGAGAAATTTAGATTGGTGCAAGTATATAAAGACTTCTTTCACTGGTGATTTCGACTCTGAATAAGAGTAACGATTGGATTGGGGTTATAAACTTCAAACAGAACAAAGTTTTACATAGTTAGACCTATGTCACGTCGAGTTGGTTACGTAACTGTTCTTACGTAAGTTGTTACTGACGGTTCTAACGAGCTATTCAATAGAGAGAAAAAAATGCGCGAGTGTGGCATGATCAGGGGAAGTCACTCCCACAGGTTCAGATACAGCGGGGAAGACTTTCAGAAAGTTTTCTGTAGGTTTCCTTAGCGGGTCATCAGGGTCAAGGTTACAACCGGCTAGGATAGGGTAAGGATCAGCTTAGAGTTAGGGGTTAGCTTTCAGCAGAGTGCAGAAGGCTAAAAGTTGGTACAACTTTTTATAGATTTGAGGACCTAAAAAATTGAGTGTTTTCCGTACCGCACACTCGACCGATTTTTGGAACGCGTTTCCTTCGGTTTTTCTTTCTCTGTTGTTTTGTTCTTTCTTTCCTTCCTTCTTTTTCTTTTTTTCAATCATGCACCCACGTAAGCCAAGGGGTCTTGAAAAAGATCAGCAATGAAGCGTTTAACGCGGTAAAGATCTCTTCTTTGTCAGCGACTGGATCACCATGCGAAGCAAGCATTGTCACATGGCGGACACGGCGGGCGGTTCATGACAGCGTTTTACACAAAACGTATTTCCATTGATCTTGGGCATGAAAAAAAGACATGTGCAAAAACAGCTTTTGAAATCTATTGCGGCAAAAACCGATGTCAAACGGAAAACTAGTGGTGGGGGGGGGGGGGGGGGGGGGGGGGGGGGGGGGGGGGTCATTATTTTGAGCATTTTTGCCACGAATTTGTAGTTTGCCTAGTACATGTGACATATAGTACATGTGATATATAGCCTTAAGTAACCTACGTAACATAAGATAAGACTGCCTAACTGGGGATGGAAAACAATGTGGATGCGCGGCGTGTGAGAAGTCTTCCAACCAGGGCCGGGTAGTAATGGGGAGGGGGGGATCCAGAGAAGATGGGTGTCCTGCCCAGTGGAGTACGGAAGAAGGTGTGCCCCCCAAAAAATGTCATTTTGTCAGGTAGAGTGAACAGAGGGTTTCATGTTCAAGAAATACTGGAAAAACCCCTGACCTCATAGGTACCTACATCCTCTCGTCTCTCCCCCCCCCTCTCTCTCTCTCTCTCTCTCTCTCTCTCTCTCAACACACACACACACACACACACACACACTCGCACGCGCGCACACACACACACACGCGCGCGCGCGCGCACACGCACGCGCGGAACATACACAGCACACACACACACACACACACACACACACACACCACACACACCACCACACACACACACACATGCTCGTCCTTCCCTGCTAGTTACTTATTGAAACTAAAAATTCCCTCCCTTTAAACGATTATGAGATCGAACTGAAAAAAAATAGCAGTATTATGAAATGAAATGTTCATTTAAAGTTTGTTTTTCTATCGTCCTAGACCCACGTTACCTCCCTACCTGCAGGCGCCCCATCAACAGACACATCTCTCCATCAGGAGGCCTCTTGACCCTGGAGGTGGCCGCCCCTGCCGGAAAATGATTGGGTATGGCTCTCTCTCTCCTCCCTCTCTCTCGTCTCTCTCTCTCTCTCTCTCTCTCTCTCTCTCTCTCTCTCTCTCTCTCTCTCAAGCCACTCAGAATCGTTGGTTGTTGAATCGTTGTTTCCTTTGGGAAAAAAAAAAGGCTATCTGAACTTTTCTTGCACTTGTTATTTGGAGTTTAAACAGAGTATCGTTTGTGAAGATTCAGTCATCATCTCTCTACTACCAGCTTTCGTTTTCGGGGGGAGGTGGGAGAAGTGAGGGGAGGGAGGATCCTGAAGTTCACAGTCTATGTAAACATGCACAAAACTTTCTTTTCATTTTTATGAAACTAAATCACTTACAGCCAGTCTCCTTTTTAGATTCCCAGTCAGCCCGTGATGTGAGTTGAGGGCGCTGTCTGCGTTCTGCCTGTCTGTCTGCCTGCATGTCGGTTTTTCTGTCTGTCTGAATGAATGTCTGTCTGTCTGTCTGTATGTCTTTCTGGTCTCTCTATCTCCTCCTCTCTCTCTCTCCTATCTTTCTGCTCGATCACGCTCGCTCGCTCTGTCGGTGTGTGTGTGTGTGTGTGTGTGCGTTGTGTGTGTGTTGTGTGTGTGTGCACGCAAGCTACACACGTGCCCGGCGTTTCGTGGCGATGTGTGTCTTGCGTATTGATTTTCTACCGGGAGAGGGGAGGGGTGTTGTAAAGGATTGGGGGGTAAGGGCAATCAGTTAAACAACAGTGACAACAATCGTCATATCACTTCATGTAAATCCTGTGATACCACGGAGAGACTCGTCGAATAATAATGATGTGGTTGAACTGATGTGGTCCAGTGACGGGTATTCGGTGTTCTAGAGGCAAATCGTTGGCAGAGAGCACGACAAACCTCGTCATCCAATTCAAGTGCACTTGTTAAATGCTTGGTATCTGCCGCTGTTCCCCCAGAGACAGGCTACACTGAAACTTGATCTTCTACGTGGTACACACACGAGGGGGCTCTCGGTCGTTAGTAAGGTCTGCATATGTTCTGATTTCGGAGGAGGACGAGTTAAAAGTCAAACGGCGCTTCACGTTTCAGTCAAATGGTGCTGCCATCGAGAGAATAAGACTCCACTGGCCACAAAGTCGTGACACTCGCCTACAACGGACAACAAAACGGTGTGATTAAAGGGATTGTCAGCTCAAGCAGCAGCAATAATGATTGACGATGAGTATCGGCATGGTACTCTGTAATGATGGTAAATCTTCGGCCATCTTACCCAGTCAGTAAATGGTGAGTTCGGGGCTGTTCTGTTCTAGAAAACCTTACAAGCATTGCGGTCTTCGTGGGAAAAAGCGCAGAACGGGAAAGAAAGATGCTTCTTTCAGTTTGGGAAAAGCCCAGGAAGCTATATTCATGCAGACAGAAAAAACCCAGAAAGAGATGCAAACCAACAAAACAACAACAACAACAACACACAAACAAACAAACAAAAGTTTGAAAGTCATCTCCAGGGCGGGACAATCTTTTAGGAAAAATTCAGAAAGATTCCTTTCATGTCAGGACCATGAAAAAATATTCCTTACAGGGGAAAACTCACAAACAATCGTCTTCTAGCAGGGGAAAACCCAGGAAGATTTTTTTTTCAGGCACACCCCGGAAAGATACCTTCTTGCTGGAAAAGCCGAAAGATAGCTTATTGAATGAAAAACCAGAAAGGCCGTCTTGTAGGAAAACAATTCTGAACTACAGTCTTTCGGGAAAATCCACTAAAGTTAATTTCTGACAGGAAGAAAAACCTAGAAACACAGCTTCTTTTCCGTCAGATATGATGTGATGATGCATATCCGCTGCATTGGCATGTCAACGGAAAGATTCGGTGGTCAGAAATGTAATGGGTTTTTTTTTTTTTTTTTTTTTTTTTTGTTTTTTGAGGCCAGTTTTGGTTTTCAGTAAAATAAATGCGGATTTCTATTTGGATTACAATTATTTTTCGGTCGAGTTAGACAAGAGTAGAACGAATGTGGCAACAACAAAAGAAACTGTTAGGTGTGGGGTGGGTATGTGTGTGTGGTTTTCTCTCACTTCTCTTAGGCCCCAGGCTTTCCGTACGATAGGCACGGCAAATTTCAAGGGCACTTCAAGCTGCTAGCCTGACCCTGGATAATACAGGTAACGACGCTGCTCGCCGTCTGTCTGTCTGTGTAGTGTCGTGTCTGTCTTTCTTCTTTCTAAGATCTTTCGACCTCCATCCCTCGCTCTCTCTTCTATCTCTCGAGCTCTCGTGGGTGTCTCTCTCTGTGTCTGAGGAATGCCTATTTCCCTCTTTCTCCCCGTCTCATGTCTCATTTTGCTTCGTCTACCCCTCTCTGTCTCTCTCCTTATCTCTCTCGCTTTCTCTCTCTCTCTCTCTCTCTCTCTCTCTCTCTCTCTCTCTAAGAAAAGTAACCCCGTGAAGAATCTGTCAGTATATTATGTAAAGCACTTCTCCTGCATTTTCTTGTGACGCCGTGATGCTCTTGAATATTTCGTTGCATTCATGGACATTACACAGTGTACGTGCGGTACCGCTTGCTGTATTGTGTGCTACCCACTTCCCGAACCCAAAAACTTCTTTCCGTCCATGAAGTCGTTGCATATGGACTGAAAAATTGATAATTCGATCACAGAGGTTGTCCCTCAGAAATGCAATAGAAAAGGTCCAAAAGTTTTCAGGTACTAAATAATGATTTCATCAGGTCACTTTCTTACAGCGTGGATTATTTCAAGTGTAAGGAAATACATGTGTGCAAGAGCAAAATTGCGACCAATGACTCCTTTTGTTGGTTGGTTGGTTGGTTGGGTTGGTTGGTGGTTGGTTGTTGGTTGGTTGGTTGGTTGGTGGGTTTCTAACTTGATTATGATCATATTAAGAACATACTTATCTATAATAACTGTTCGCTTTTCTCTCTCTCACCTCCCACCTTGAACCCCTCCTCCTCTCATCACCCCACCCCCAACCCTACCCACCCCCATCCTGCGCTCCTCCCGGCGACCCCCTTCCTTTCTTCAACCCTGTTCCCTTTCATCTCCCGCCACCCACCCACCCTAGACACCAGAACCAGCTCCTGCGCCGAGCCCTGGAGCAGCTGGTGCGGCTGCCAGCACCAGCAACAGAGAGAGACCCCGCCTCCGCCTCCTCCTCCTCCTTCCTCCTCCTCCCAGGATGCCAGCTGCTGAGCCCGGCCCACTTCCTGCCCCCACAGCCCCGGCCTGGACGACCGCTACTCCATGCGCAAAGCAGGGCGACCTCCTGTCCAGGTTGCTGGGGGCCACAGGCGGCGGTGCCCTCGCAGAGCGAGCCGCTCAACATCCAGCTGACCGGCGCTCGCAAGCGTGGCGGAGGCTTCGTCGGTGAGTTGACAGACAGCTTGGGAGATGGGGGGGGGGGGGGGGGGGGGGGGGTGGGCGGGAGAGAGAGAGAGGAGAGAGAGGAGGAGAGGAGAGAGGGGAGAGAGAGAGAGAGGAGAGAGGAGAGGAGAGGAGGAGTATGTTGAGACCATGAAAGTGAGATGAAATATGGGGGGTGGAATGACGAAGGGGGGACACAGGGGGTGGGGGGGGGGGGAGGTACAGGGGTAGAGTTGGAGAGTGTGGGTAGGTGTGAGGGGGGAGTAATGTCTTGAGAAGTGAAGAAAGAATGGTTGGGGGGGGGGGGGGGGGGAGGAATGTCGAAGAAGGGCGGTGTGGGTGTGAAACGGCTTGGAAAGGAATTCTTCGTGTGTGTGTCCATTCACGGTATGGACCCAGTGGCTGTCAGCTGTCGCACAATGCCTGAGTGGGATGGAGTGGGGAAGAAAGGGGGGCTGGAGGGGATATGTGTGTGTGTGTGTGTGTGTGTGTGTGTGTGTGTGTGTGTGTTCGAATGTGTGTGTGTTCAAATGTGTGTGTGTGCGTTCGAAATGTGTGTGTGTGTGGGGTGGCGTGCGTGCGTGCTTGTGTGTGTGTGTGTGTGTGTGTGTGTGTGTGTGTGTGTGTGTGTGTGAAAAGGAAGTGTTTCCAGTTGCACGTATTGGATGAGTGGAAAGAGAGAGTGGAGGGGAAGTGAAAGGGGTGGGGGGGGGGGGGGAGGAAAAGTGTTCTTGACAAAAAAAGAAATGTAAAATATAAAGAGAAAGAGAAAAAATCTCTTCAGAAACCAGTTGAAAAAGAAGTAGCCGTCTAGAAAGCATTGCACGCATCCCACACACACACACACACACACACACACACACACACACACACACACACACACACACACACGCACGCACGCACGCACGAACGCACGCACGCACGCACGCACGCACGAACACACACACACACACACACACACACACCACACACACACACACGAAGCGTGCAAGGAAGAGAGAGAGAGAGGAGAGGAGAGGGGGGGGGGGGGGGGGGAGAGAGAGAGAAAGAGAACATCTTTTCAAATATGTTTTAATATAATGCAACATGATAATACAGAGTACTGGAATGCAGAGTGATGTAAACACACAAGATGGTGGTACACAAAGAAGACCCTCTGTGAAAGCGTGTCCTCAGATGATGTTCAAACAAGGCCGGACTCCAGTAACAGTGGAATCCCAAAGAATCACCGCATATCTGTATGATGATAGTTCAATTCACCCAGAACACTTCTAGTAGCATCATCGTCGCCCCCTGGTCTTTTCTTTCTGTTCAGTAAGCCTGTCGTTGTGTACGTGTGTGCGTGTGTGTGTGTGTGTGTGTGTGTGTGTGTGTGTGTGTGTGTGTGTGTGTGTGTGTGTGTGCGGTGTGTGTGTGCGCGCGCGTGTCTATATTTAAAGCATGCTTTTAATCCAGACAACAAACGAAAAAAAAAGAAATAAAACATTGTTCACATTTTTCATCACATATATACATAACATATAACTTTAACGCATTAAAACAATACTCGCAATCACGTAAACATAATATATAGGTAATAGCTTTGCAAGCACACACACACACACACACACACACACACACACACACACCACACACACACACACACACACTGCGTACGCGCTCTTGAGCACGCATGTTTATGTTCTTTCAGCTCCCCCTCCCCTTCCATCCCTCTTAGATTCACAGGAGAAAAAAAAAATGGGGGGGGGGGGGGGGGGGGGGGGGGGGGGGGGGGGGAGGGTGTGTAATACAGGTTTTGAGACTAGATATATACGCGTTTTTCTTTTATCGTTTTGTTTATCATTTTGTTTTGTTATCCTAGTGTTTTCGTTTGTTTTTCATTTGAAAAAAAAAAACTTCCTCTGAAGAGGAAAACGAAACAACCACAACGTTGTCAACACTCTGCAATAAAGAAAATGCGAGCGATGGGAAAATGACTTTAAAAAGAATTTCTGAAAGTTTGACAGTTTGAAAGACTTTTTATGACTACATTTTGTTTTAGATTTCTCAAATCCTCGAATGCTTGTGACATTTTTTGTTTGTTGGTTGGTTCGTTTTTGTTTTTAAACAAAGATCATCTCTTCAAAAAAAAAAAGAAAGAAAGAAAGAAAAAGGAACGTCTTAACTGAAGGTTCAAACAAGAAGAGTAAGTTGGTTTAGAATGAGAGAAAAAAAAAAATGGGGGGGGGGGGGGGGGGTCTTTTTATTTGAAAGAAAAAAAAAAAAAAAAGACCGAAGAAAAGAGCGAGGGAGAAATAAAGGGAGAAAAAAAAATAAAACATACTATCGTGAAAATATCACGTTAGCGAGACAGTGATTACAAACCTTATCAAAGGGACATCACTGTTGAAGCTTTAGACCGTTCAAAATGTTGAAGCTTTAGACCGTTCAAAAAGCACTTTTCCAAAGAGCTGAGCAAGCTGTGAGCTCCCATAGGAAGGGCTGGGGCCTCACAGTCAAGCGTTCACAGGTTATTAAGTTGATTTCTTCACATTCCCTGACCCACACCACAGATGGTGTGTATCTCTCAAGCCCGGTTCATGCTGGGATTACATCATGACAGGAAACATGCAGCGCAACTTGTCCTGTAGGTCTGAACCTTGCAAACGGACATCCATACCACCATCGTCATGATGTTCCTACATGAACAGACTCTCTGCTGCTTCACACGTTGGCCTTCGTGGCCACTGTTGTTTTGCTTTCCTCTCTCCATCCATGTCGGCGGTAATTTCCTTTCGAAGTCTTCGGTGTCGGCTGAGCGGCGGGCACTGTCCTCCAGGAGGCAGTGGCTGTTTAAAACTTCGCCAGGAAACGGGACGCTGAAAAGATGGGGCTCCGAGACTCGATCATTGTTGCAGTCAGGAGGGGAACTTAGAGAAACGTTGTTGTATGTGAGCTGATTTGTATAAACATTTCCTGGTTCAAATATAGCTGAGAGTTCACACTCCACAGTGAAGTTTGCGTGCCCTCTGACACTCACTCACTCACACACACACACCACACACACACACACACACACACACTCTCTCTCTCTCACACACACACACACACACACACACACTCTCTCTCTCTCTCTCTCTCTCTCTCTCTCTCTCTCATACACACACACACACACACACACACACACACACACACACACACACACGTGCGCACACAGGCACGCTCACGTACATATGTGCACAAGCACGCACGCGCACACGTGCATACGCACACACACAGAGATACATGCATACATAGCGTGCGTGCGAACGTGCTTGTGTGCATGCGTGCGTGAGTGCGTGCGTCCGTATATGCGTGCGTCCTGCATGTTTGTGTGTATGTGCAGAGGGGGGGGGGGGGGGGGGGAGGGCGGGAAGATAGATTCAGTCCCTAAGATCTTCAGTGTCCAGTTAAAAATGGCAGAAACACCAAAAAAAATCTTCTGGGAATTAGTTTATCATTTTAAGTGACCGAATAGGTTTTCAGGGAGAAGGATTAAGGGGGGGGGAAAAAAATATCCTCTTCAATGGGTAAACCTGCCAGTTAGTTGTTTCTCCGATTTGGATGTTGAAACAACCAGGCAAAACGGCAGCTGTTTCGATCTGCAGAGAAGTCATCAGACTTGCTGCCGGCTCTGCTTACTAGCTGGTTGCATTGCAGGTATACAGTCCACGCCCACCACAGGCGACCTGGCAAAACAGGACCACCATCTCAAGAGAGGGAGGGGGCGGGGCTTACCTTTTATTACCCGTACACGGCAACGCATTCAAATAGGCAAGGGAAATGTCACTGTTTTATATTGGGCAATGGCATGACTGGAACTCTCGCATTGTCAAAACCATCGAACTTGATACTCTTATCACTAAGCGGGTCTACTCCCTGCAGACACACACTTTCACAAAAGAAAATAAAAAAAGCACTTAAATCTTTTCCAAAGAGGGAGCGAAAAACTATATATACACAAAAGCTAAACGTGAACACTCTGTCATGGAAGAGGTAAACGATTTTGTATAGAATAATGGACTGAAGGGAATTGATTTGAAATCGAAAAGGTGGAAATGTTACAGGCATGGCGTATGGGTCTCCCAGAAGCAAGAAGAAAAAAAAATTCCATTGAAATAAAACTCTTTTGTGTTCAAATCCCAGAGCTTGGACATCACTCCACAACCTAGGAGGAACCCCGGGATGGTGCAGGACACACAAAACAGAAACGACGCAAATTTTAAAAACAGACCCCTGGTGCGTTCCACTGCCAGAAAGAAAGTGGATTTGCAAACATTAAAGAAAAAAGAAAGCATCCATACTGATGTGAATTTATTATAATATAATGACCAGACTCGATTAGGAAGAAGCGGGGCCAGAATTAAGCATCCTCCGCAATGAGTGCTCTACCAAGTCCAATATGCCAACGAAATTGGGGTCAGGTCCTTCGGCACGCAAAACTGTTGTTTTGCTTCGGTATTGGCCTCCTGGGCTGCCCCGCCACAGACCATTGGTCTTCCAACTGCATGTGCAGTCTTCGAACTACCAGTATTATTAGTCGGTAGTTAGGAGATGGCACGTCGGTAGATGACCCAATGCTCCGGGTGCTGTCCCTTGGAGTGCAATAGTTTTCAGGCGGGTAAGGACCGGGGAGGTTGGACCCCAATGGGTCAGAGGCAGGGAATAGGATGAGGGTGGGAGAAGGGACAAGAAACGTTTGACCTGATGCCACACGTTTGTAGCAGTACGGGTTATGCTCGAATACAAGAAGAACGCAAGGGCATTGTCAGGACCAAGTGATATACTTGACTGTCAGCCCGCAAGCAAGTGATAATACACTACACAGTGCAATGTAAGTAAATACACGTACAATGGAATTATATGAAACCAAGACACGGGGGAGCAGGCACCACAGTGCAATTCTAATGTAATACAAAGTTAGTGGGGAAGGTATTAAACAACCGGTACATTGTGGTTGATTGGCCGCCCAGCTCGAACGGAAAGCAGCAAGGGCGGGTGAGGGTGAGGGAATGAACGTGATTGGCACTTTGCCTCGTGTTTGATGGTTCTCATGAATTCTCTCAGAGAAGAGGGCAGTGCCCACCGTTGTGGTTTCTCTGCAGGTTATTCGTGTCTGGTTTTCGCCATGTACTCTGATACTTCAGTTAATGATGTGAAGAAGAGGACGCACCTGACGCTTCCGGCACCCGTCGTCTGC
>JADBJO010000167.1:0-15000 GCA_016801955.1 Conus betulinus
GATTACACCGTTGGGAAGGGTAGCAGTTTTGATATCCTTAATTTTATCAAAATTAATTATCTGTGGATTCTTCTACCCAACCCACCAAATAGTTTCTTTCAGACCCTGCAATGCTCTTGTCACAGCTTTGTATGGAATAAGAAAAAAGATAAAATTAACAGAAAAACGGCACACAAAAGTGTAAGAAATGGCAGCATCGGAATACCAGAACTAAAATCCTTTGCTAGTTCATTAAAATTGACATGGCTACGGAAATTTAAGACGACAAAACATAAATGGAAGACAATTTCGACAACCAATTTTCTTACCTTAAATGTTCTTGAAAAATATGGACCTGACGTCACCATTACCTTTTCAAAATCAAATGTAATATGGACAGAAGTGTTTGATGCATACGAAGATTTTTTCTAAAATTAGTAGTAAAAACTCTAGTGAACTACTTGCAGATGCGATGTTTTATAATCGTAAAATACAGATGGGCAAGAAACATATTGTTGGTAAAACATGGATTAGTAAAGGAATACACAATATTGCAGATTTTCTGCTTCAAAAAGGGAAATTTTATTCCATGTGAAGATTTCAAAGAGAAATATAATGTCCATATAGATCTTATTACCTTTTCTAGGTGTAAGAAAGCAATAACTGAATATAAACAACATACTAAAATAGCAGTTCATAACAATAAATGTATGGAAATATCTATTTGCTTTAAAAAGTTAACATCTGTATTTAAAGGGTCAAAATCATACTATGATATACTTATTGATGATAACACACGGCCAAAATGCTGTGAAGATGGGATCAAAAACTGAATGTTGAAAATGACTGGGATACATGCTTCTTATATCTTCACAAGATATCTGATGTAAAAGTGAAGTGGTTTCAGCTTAGAGTAGTACACAGGTGTCTTGGGACAAATGTTATTCTTAAAAACATTGGTGTACTGAACAGTAAATTATGTAGTTTTTGTCATGCCACAAAGGACACAGTTTCAGTCATATGTTCTGGCACTGTGGAGTTGTTAAAGATTTTTGGAATGCTTTGGTGTATGTTATGAATGAAAAGTGTCGCAATGTGTTAAATTTACGAATTACAGAACCACTGGTTATTCTTGGTTCCGGTAAAGATATAAACATTGATCAGATCTTTTTTATTTCATTTTGATATCTGCTAAAGAATGCTTGTACCACTGTAAATCAAATGGAAAAATATGCCCACTGTACGAGGTTTTATTAATAAGTTACAATACAGATACAATATTGACGAGTACATAGCGCGCAAAAATATGGTATATAATGATTTATTGCCAAGTGGACTACTTATAAAGCTTTTTTGTGTGTTGTTGATTTTAGGGAAAAAAAGAAAGAAAAAAAAAAACCCACTGAATTCATAAGTATTTGAAAAATTGATTGGAAAAAAAGGAAGAAGAAAAATTTGGTGGTTTTTCGTGTGACATGTTTCAGGCCCAAAGTAGACATCTATAAGCCATTTACTTCCTCTAATCATAGTATAGTCCCACCTTCATTTGTTTCTATTTGATATAACTGAGTTGACCAGGAGAAGAAGAAGAAGAAGAAAAAGTCTCCATATAACTATTTAATTGAATGGTCAATCTAAGTGTTTTACCATTTACATAGTATGTCAACTGTTTTTTCATTTATGTATGCATGTATATGTATATCTTCTCTTCTGTTTTCACTTATATTGTTATAACTTATAATGAATACTATGTATGTATAAAAAACATATAAAAATAAAAAAATAATAATAAAGTAAGTCTATTTTGGATTATTTCTTTGTTTGGTCTTTTGTTAAAAGACTTAAGCTTACAAAGTTACTTATTAGGCATGATCATTTTTCTAAATCCTTACATTTTGATTGAACATATTAGTTATTCAGTTACTCTAAATTTCCTTGGGATCAACTTGAAAACTAAGGGATTTAATATAACTTTGATCAGGTTGACCTAGTAGTTAGCTATTGTAACTTTGTAACATTATTTTTCTGGTGAATACATTATTCATCTAAAAGCACTATTAACTGAACTGTTTAACGTTCCTGTAAACAGGGACGGATCTGTTTTGATATTAATTATGGTGAGCTTCTTTTATTTTCAAGTTTGGGAAAGATTTCCTTTCATTACAAGGTCTTAATCCAAGTTATTGGATGTGGTTTTGAAATGTACTTTTTTGTAATTTGTAAATACTGAGACACATAAGGAGTTAGAATATAGTTATTGAGTAGTGTTTCTTGGTGTGTTTCAGGGATTTTTTATGGGCTTTCTTCAATAAAATGGCTGGAAATCAAAAAAGGAAAGGGTGATCTGGTCGTTTCAATAAATGAAACCAGTATTTGAGACGTTTTGAAACAGAATTAATCCATAGGGACACCAGCCCGACTCACAGTAGAGCATATCGTTGGGAATTTTATCAATAACATGTGGCGAACGTTTGCACACATGAAGAATTCGCGTTACTTTACATCTTGTCTTGTGTGTTTATTTGTATTGCTTTTTGTTATTGTGTGTACGCGTGCGCGCACACACACACACACACTCACACTCGTATGTTCACACGCTCACGTGCACTCACACACACACGCAAACACACACACACACACACACACACACACACACACACACACACACACACTCTGATACGCATGTGCACATGCGCTTGTTTATCTCCTGCTCACTCATTCACACTCACGTACATACAGCACATGCTCACAGAAACAAACACACGCACATGATAATTTTCGTCTTCCGTTTCAAGGATGATTACCGGGAGATGTTTGAGCCTTTCTCTCTTTCTTCCTTCCTTCTTTCTTTTTCTTTCTTTTTTTTCACTCTTGTAACTTTTTGTTACATACGGTGTGAAAGTGTCACAATACCAGACACAAGAACGAAAATAAACCCTGACGAGCTGTATCAAACGCCAAAACATTAAAGTCAGCAAGAAAATGTCCACTGGTAGCAATACACCATACAGACTTGCATAATGCGTGAGAGCTGGGGAAAATAAAAGGAAAAGAAAAAAAAAAAAAAAAAAGAAAAAACCGCCCTTATAAAACAAAAAAGCAAAGAACACAAAAAAAAGGGAGGGGGGGGGGGGGGGGGGGGGGGGGGGGGGGGGGGGGGGGGGGGTTAAACAAAAAACTAAAGACAAAAAGAAAATTAGTAAAGACGGGGGTGGTGGAGGAGGAGGAGAAAAAGAAAAAGAAATACACGCACACAGTGAACATAGTACACGTGCCCAGAGTAGTTGGCAAACAATAACCAGCGTGAACACTCGATCTCCTTGCCTGCGCTCTCTGAAGTGAGATGTGCTCAGATGGTTGTTGAAGAGGTTTCCTCTTCCTTTATCTTTTGTGGTCTGTTTCGTTTGTTTTACACACACACACACACACACACCCATCCCCCTCCTCTTCCGCCTCCCTGCCCCTCGCCCCAATTCTTGTCCAGGCCGATTCACTTGTAAGGTTATTTCCCTCCCCCTCCCACCCCCTGCCGCTGCCCCCAAATGTATATTTAAACATTTTCCTTACTTCATCTTAGAACAGACATGATGTTTCTTTATATCAGTGAAGACATGTTGTTGACAGATTTGCAAGATTTGCTCCTTAGTCTGTGAGTTTGCATAGGTATCCTCATGCTAAATTTGCTGCTTTTCTCCACCCTGTAACGGTAACTCCACTTAGCCGCCTAACTAATTGGATGAGACTTTTAACCGTGGTGCCCACATGCATTGCAAAACAATGTACACTCACAATGAATCTCATTCCATTCTGATAAAGTAATAGACCAATATGAGCGGAACGAAAACTACAACATGTCTGAAACAACGGTCCAAATTGTCAACACATTTATGCATAAATGATAGAATACCATCTCTGATACTATACACATGTGGTCATACTGATGAAGACTGCAAGAGAGTGTATTCACCACCAAGCTACGATTGATCGACGGTCACAAGACATAACCGCCTGCTGTAAATCATCTGGCGTCTTTCAAATAATCGCAGGTTTTGTTTTGTTTTGTTTTGTTTCGTCTTTTGCATCATTTTTTTTTCATTAAACAAAAACAGAAGTTTGCATGATGACAGCTTCATAAACAGCCGGTATTTCAACGTGAAACTGCGGTTAATGTCAGATACTGTATTATTCAGTATACAAATATTTAGGTTTTGCAGCCATCTAAGATGTTGAGAACAAAATGTACGTTACCAATTCCATGATCATCAATGTAGATCATTATATTTAATATTGTACCTGCAACGTAGCACCGCAGCAGTCCTCATAGTTCATGAAACATTTCAAAACCGACCGAAACCAACCGAAAGCGAGCTCAGTTCCGAACAAAGTCAGAATTTTACAAAGATTGCCTAACTCATCAGCCGCTGATTCGAGCAAGAGGGAAAAAAGAAATGATATAATGAAATAATTAGTATCATTAGTCTAATGATGTCATGAATATAGTGATGTCTGTGTTCTGTACGGTCACCAAGACGAAAATAATATGACGTGTATTCTTGGAATCTACAGACAATTAGTGAGGTGGACAAAGGATTGGCAATGAAGTTTCAAAATGGGGAACATTTCGATTTCAACTCACATGTGGTGAAGGGAAATGGAGCGGGGATGATGGGAGGTTGGTGGTGGAGGGGAGAATTGCTTATAGCTGAATTTCAGTTTCCATCAGAGGTGAGAAGGGCATGTGAAATCCTGTTGAGCTGAAAGTCCACCCTTTCCTTGACTTAACTGTCTTTCAGAGAGAGAGAGAGGGAGAGAAAGAACATACATAAATAAAAAGACAATATTGAGTGGGAAGTCACGCAGATTTTTTTATATATAGGCCTACAACGGAAAACGCTAACTTGTCGACAATTTTTTGTTTTTCAGACCTTAAAACAGCACTCAAAAGATGCACAAAATAATACTCCTCTGAAAGCAGGCAACGTGAGAATGACAATGTAACAGACATTGCCAATTCCATGCCTTCTGCTGTCAGGGGAGTCTTGTTTTGTGCCTCTCTCTCTCTCTCTCTCTCTCTCTCTCTCTCTCTCTCTCTCTCTCTCTCTCTCTCTCTCAGTTGTAGCTTACTGGGTCTCTTTCTTTGTCATTTTTCAAACGTATATACCTTCAGTAAGACTGGATATATGTGTGTCTAAAGGGAGGGTGGTGGTGTGTTATGTTGTTTTTTTGTTTGTTTGTTTGTTTTGTTTGTTTTTTTTTTATGACCTTTGTTTTCTTTTGTTTTGTTTTGTTTTGTTTTGTTTTGTTGTTTTTTTTGATGACCTTAGAGTATCCCAAATCGCTATTTACAAGTCAATCAAATTTTGAAGATAAAAATCCGGATAAGGCCACAGAAGCCTCGAGGGATGGAGACAGTGTGGTTTTGTGCGTCATTGACCTTCGGTATTTCAACACGTAAAACTGCGGTCAATGCCAGATACTGTATTACTCAGTATGCTTTGGGTTTTGCTGCCATCAGAGGTTAACATTGATCAGTTACGAGCGCGTTCCCGAAAATAATCGGCATTACAATAGTTTTAAGTGTCATATGTGTTTGTGAACGTATTTTTGAAGTACGCGTGCTTGCAAGGTGTGTGTGTGTGTGTGTGTGTGTGTGTGTGTGTGTGTGTGTGTGTGTGTGTGTGTGTGCGTGCGTGCGTGCGTGCGTGCGTGCGTGCGTGCGTGCGTGCGTGCGCGCGCGCGCGCGCGTTTGTGTACGCGTGTGTGTGTGTGTGTGTGTGAGAGAGAGAGACAGAGACAGACAGACAGACAGACAGACAGACAGAGACAGAGGGGGAGAGAGTGAGAGAGAGTATTACGTTTTTATTCGTTGTTTTGCGTAGGGTTGGTCGGGTTTTTTGTTTTGTTTTGTGTGTGTGTGTGTGTGTGTGTGTGTGTGTGTGTGTGTGTGTGTGTGTGTGTTTCCCATTATTCTAAAGTACACCGATCTTGTTGTTTGTGTTGAATATCAGTCTCGTTGTTTGCATTGAATGTGTATGTTCGATACCGATATCGTGCGTGTGTGCGCGCGCGTACGCGTGATGGGGCGGGGGGGCGTGTGTGGTTGGTATAATCGACACAGAAGTATTGACATTCATAGACACAACATCTCTCCTGCACGTGCTACTGTCGTGTACATCGCCGGATGGGTTCACTGCTTTTTCCTTCATAATTTGGTCACTTTGGCACCAGCGCAGACTCCAAATAGAATCATATCTGGGGACTGCCCCAGCCAGCAACTTTGCACAAATAAGATGAAGGTTCACTCACCTACTTTCCTGCTATGTTACAAAATGGTGGTCAGGACTGGGCACGATACCTTGCTCCACAAAAATAAGCCTGTGAGCTTGTTAACAATAATCTCTATAATATGTGTTTCAGTTTAGTACATACACGGTCATTTCTTTGTGATAACAGCTGTGACTATTATTACTTTAGATTAGACTAACACCTTTGTTGTACTTGTTGGATTTGAAATAGAATGTATAATATATACAGATCTATGCCTATTTAACTCTATCTGTGTGTCTGTCTATCTACCTATCCATTGACCTATGTATCTATCTGTTTACTTTTCTGTTTAAATCCTTCATATGGTCCACATGCCCCTGTTATACACCTATGTGGTGAGTTACTTCCACAGAGTAACAAGCCTGATATGGCCTTTTGGGCAATAAGAAACATGAACCCAACCGAATGGTGCACTTTTTTTTTTTTTCTACTCGTTATTTGCCAGTCATGTTTAATTCTGCATGTGCACATATCTGTTGAAGGATATGTAAACTTAGGATTGCTTGATGATGCATTATCAGTGTAAACTCATGCTATGTATCTGTTGAAAGATATATTGAATTAGGATTGTTTGATGATTCAGTTGAAAATTCTCTTGAAAACACATACACACACCTACATATTTTCATACACATTAAACTCACACATACTTGGGCATGCGCACGCATGCATGCGCACACATGCATGCGCACGCGCACACACACACACACACACACACACACACACACACACACACACACAGGCAGAACAATCAGTGTTAAGTAGGATTTATTAGTCAAATAAGATATCAGAAAGGCAAGTGAACTATTGCTCAATTGCACATCCAGGACAATAAACTGGCAAAAAGCACATATCAAAAACCTGAACAAGGATCACAGCTTCAAAAAAAAATTATTATGATAAGGATTAGGATAAGGATTCAGTAGAACTGTAGGTCAAGAGTTGCAGTCTGACTGAGGTGCCTTTCTCCCTATTTATAATAGTTCATGACACAGAGACACATGCATTGCCTGTACTTCAATACACAGGTAAGACAATCCCACAAACGTTATGCCTGCATCTCTTGTAATGGTCTTTGAAGTTCAAAGGTGCAAGTAAGTTGCACCATAAATGTTACATTCACTGATAAAGAACACAATTAAAGTAATATCCTGGATATGCAATAAAACAAAAGATAATGTTCAAATTTGATTTAAAAAAAGGAAAAAAGATTTTCTTGTTGGTGAAAATGCTACAAATGTTCTTTCTTGCATTTGCACACACACACACACACACACACAAAGTTTGATATTTGTGAAATGAGATTTCTTTCCGTATACATTTTTTTTTTTTTTTTAAACAGTCAGTTAATAAGCAATGCACAATAAATAAACAGCTTTAAAGGAACAGTGGATCGTCAATGAACATGCGATAGGGAATGGATGGGAAGGAATCCCTTGTAATAATTTCCAAGCAAACAGGAGTTGCTTCCCTTATTTCTAGGTACACAATACAAGTTGGAACTTGAGGACATGTCAACTGCACATACTTCATCCGCCGTTTTATGAAGTAGGCATATTAGTCAGTAATCGTAATCTAATTTGGTTAATCAGCCAAAAACATTTTCAAATGAAAAAGTAAAGAACTGAATATGCCCTGGACAAGTGTATACATTATTCTTCACACAGTATTATGTACCACAGAATGTCATTAAAAAAAAAAGTAAAAAAAAAAAAAAAAGGAGAGAGATAATGTTGCTTATAGCCCAGCCGACCGCAAAGGGCCATATCAGGGCTGTCACCACATTAAAATCAACTCACAAGTCTTTCATTCACAAATTCTTTAAAATACATCTTCTAAAATCCAATCCAAAAGTTTGTTAATAAAAATTTTCCGCTGTAAAACCTCGGATCCGATGAAAAATGTTGATCTCTTTCAAGAACTCAAAGATCGCATCAGGCAGGAAAATAAATCAATAAAAAAAAAAGGAAGCACATCAGAGAAAAAGTTAAATGTAGAACATCATTAATGAAAGTCTTAACTAATAGTCATGTTGTATCATTCACGCACGGACTTATCACCAACACAAAAATTTTTAACATAAAACCTTGAATTTTATTGTTAATCATAAAATATAATGAAAAAGTAAGCTAGTTTCAATGTTTCTGAGTGGATAGATTGAAAAAAAAAGGCAATGAAGACCTTTTATTCTAAGCAACTAAATTAAACTAAATCTCAAGGCAACCTTATGATGCTTATCAAAAAAAGAAGGCCAAAAACTGGCGGTATACATGTCCACAAAACAGGCCATGCTCTTAACATAAAACATGCTCATAGCCATGTTTCCAACTGAATATGATACAGATAACTGATAGGTGCATATGTTTGACTGAACAAGAAAAGACTGATCACCATTTCCATTGACAAATCCCATTCAGGCAGTCAGTATTTCCAGACAGACAGACAAGCCTACCTTCATCACTAACCATCTGGGTAAAAAATCATGTTCAGTAAATTGGTTCAAATCTTAAATAAATTTCACCGAACCGCCCAGAGAAACATGGACAAACGAGTCACAAGACAAAACACACACGTTTCGACCTCTTAGGTCTTCCTCAGGTGAAACGAGGCCCTCGTTCTCATTCAACGCCGCCTTCTTCCTTGCGCTGAACTCAGAAGCAATCTGAAGCGATCAAAGCTAAGTGCATTTTCGTTATTTTTTATTCCTTTTTGTTTCACCTGAGGAAGACCTATGAGGTCGAAATGCGTTGTGTGTTTGTCTTGTGACTCGTTTGTCCACGTTTCTCTGGGCGGTTCGCTGAAATTTAAGATTTGTTTAGATTTCCACCTGCAGTCGTTTCACTTTGCAACTAGATTTAAATTGGTTCATTTGCAGTGTTTGAAGTGAGTGAGATCACTCTTACCCCATCAGGTTGATCAGTCGTATGCACTGGATTGGGGGCAAGGAGGGAGGGGGTGGGAGGGACACACAGCAGGACGGCAAGAAATGTGGTCTGGGAAGAGGAAGGGTTGGGGAGTATCACCAGCCGTGGTAAACTCATAGCATAACAAGTCTTCTCTCTCCTGAGGAGTTTAATCCTCAGAAGGCACAATGTGGAGGTGTGCATTGCAAAGCTATAAGAAAATGGCCATATTCAAGCAGCTCTGTGGCGCCCTGTAAAATGCATTCAATGGCCTAACACAAAAGGAACAAGAACAGAAAAATAACACCAGGAAAAATAAGGGAACACAAGTCCTGCACGCTTTCATTCGTGGCCTTACTATCCAAGCTTTGCAATCTTTTAAAAAGATAATTAGATGCAGAGAAATACACTTCCTGCCCATATGCTAATTTCGATCAGACTAAAGAGATGTATAGATGTAAAAGGGTATGACAGTCCTGACCCCATGGTTGACAACAAATGATTTTTAAGAATGTTTAATCTTTTTCTTGTTTTATCAATCAAATTTTCAATATGTGTGTTCCAGTTCAGCTGAGGACTTGAAAATACCCCCAGGAATCTAACTTTTTGCTTATGTTCTAGAATCTGACCATCTAGCAAAAGTGAGGGTAGTATCTTTGGGTTCTCACCATTGTTAAACAGCATAAATAAGGCCAAGAAATTAGCTCTGGGAGTCCCAGTTCATACAATCATTTATAGATGTTATAAACAAACAAATATATTACCACTAAATGAGAAATGAATATTGGATGTATCCAAATATATTGTCAGAAGTCTTTCTGTAGAAAATTCTTTTACTGAAGAAATACTAATGGATTCCAGTAAAGATTTTCCTAAGAGGTCTAAAAGCATATCATATATTCAACCAGTTAGAAACTACACATCTGATCTTATGTCACATTGTAATATTGATATTACTGCCATACCGGAATTTCCTGCAGTACCTCCAATGCCTCCTTGGTAGCACCTGCATGCTTCTTTTGATTACAAGTACACTGTGTTCAAGAAAAGTGATAATGTAAATATTTTAACAACTGAAGTTCCTGAACATTTAGAAACAGTTATCCAAATCATCTAAAAGTGTTTACAGATGGGTCGGTAATGGAATCCTCTGACAGCGGTTCTGGCTTTATAATAACAACTTTAAATGTCAGGAAATCATTTTATGTAGGAAAGGGGTTTACAATCTACACCTCAGAATTATATACAATACTGAAGGCTTTGACTTACATATGATACACCAATTCTTTCTATAAAATCTTACTGTGTGTTGATTCCAGATCTGTTTTATAAACACTAGAGCTTTGGGACTGCAAAGCTAGAAAAGATTTGCTTTTTTAAATAAAACATTTACTGCATTGTTTTATAACTCTAGGCAGAAGAATTGATTTTTGTTGGGTCCCATTTCACTGTGGTATAAAGTGGAATGAAATGGCAGACAGCCTTGCAAAAGAAGGAGCAAATGGAAACGTTGAAAATTTATCAAACAATCCTGTAGATTTTCCTCTTGTGAATCAGTCCAAATTATGGATAAGTATATACATAAGCAGAATTTTAGTCAAAAAAAAAGGCTATTTTACCATTGTGCCCAAGACACATCGTTAGATTAATTCATAAATTAAGGCTGAATACATGGAGCTCTACATGTTCTCATGGCATTGCTTGTGTCTGCAGAGAAAACATTTCTGTGCGTCATCTTTTGTTTGAATGCTCAGTGTTGACCTTGCTCTGTCAGGAGAAAGGTATTGAGATGAATAACTTTGATAATGTCAATACTGTCCTGTATGGTCTGCATGTGGCTGAAATTGCTATGGCTATTTCGCAATCACAGGTTGAAAAAACTTTTTTTTTTTTTTTTTTGTATAAAGATCAACAATTTTGTGTACCACTAGGGTATTTCACTTATAAATGTAAATATACATAAATCAGATGTGGGTTTGAAAGTACTTACATGAATCATACTTTGAGTGTGGAGATGTTTGTTTGTTTGTTTTTTAGTGTCGAATATCACCTGACTATGAAAAGACATTAAATAAACCACTAAGTGCTTTCGTTCATTCCCTGAATAAACCAGCATGGCATTCCATTTCATCTACTGTTGTTCGTGAGGAACTTTGTCTTCTGTCAGCAGCTTGCCAATTACACACAGCAGACCTCAAGATACATTCCCAAATTGTTTGTACATATTGAGGCCTCACCCCCCACCCACCCCAAAAAAAAAAACCCAAAAAACCAACCTTTGAATTTTAAAATATCTGTGCTCAAACAGATGCATGCATGCGCAGGCACATAAGCAAGAACTAGTGCGCGCATGCACGCGCGCACGCGCACACACACACACACACACACACACACACACACACACACACAAAGAAGACACACACACACACACACACACACATACACAAAGAAGATACACACACACACACACACACACACACAAAGAAGATACACACACACACACACACACACACACACACACACAGGGCAAAAAACAGCACCTGGTTCTTCAGTGGTTTGCCTTCATATGGTAAAAAGCTTACACTCCAAGTACAAAAACACTCTATTTCTGAGCAACTGTAGTGACAATACAGGGAAGAAAACACTCTGTTTAACATGTGAGAGCAAACAGCACAAAAACTGCTCAATTCCTAAGCGTGTCAACTGACAATGCAGGGAGGGAAATACTTTCTAGTAACATCTGAGACCAAACAGGGGTTGCTTCCCTTCATCTGAGGCACTGCATGAAATGCCTTGCTGCAGCAGATGCATGAACTGAATACTTTATCATGTACATCAATAAGGTGGCATTAATGATATTTAAAACAAACACAATGCTTGAAGTTCAGTGCAACTCAAAAACATTTGCATATAAAAAGGCGATCCAATCAAGTCAGGAGTTGGACCCCGACAGTATTGCAACAGAGAAGTGTGCAAACTACAAGTTATATGGAGGAAAGAACAATCGCTTCAAAAATGCAAATTTTATCCAATTCAGAATAAAAGCATACCAGGTGTGGCATTCTTCCCTCAGAATTTGGCCACAGAATCACAGGAAATGGAAATGGATATCAGCTGTAGAGTAGAAGTTCAAGACAGTCTGCGCAGCGTCTTATTAGTACTAAGTTAGCCATTGGAAAGAGTTTGACATGGAACGGTGTAAGACTTCACACATGGTACTTCAGCAGCAACAGACTTTCATGATCTGTATCACCAATCAAGGTAAGAGATTGAATTGTTTATACTCTGAGTGGGTTGGTTCTGTATTTTGTTGAAGTATTTTGTCAGAAACTCTGACGCCAGTTAAATGCTAATAAAACCACAGTTGCAACATTTTCATCCTGACGGCAACACATTTGTGCAGGAAGGCAACAAAGGAAGCTGTTCAATTTTTTTTTCTCTCCTTTTTTTTCACTCTTTCACCACTTATCCCACACACACATGCATGCACGTGCACGCGCACACACACAGACACAAGTTTGCACAAGAGCGCATGCATACTCGCTCACACACACACACACACACACACACACACACACACACACACACACTTTATTTTTTGACAGACCTCTCTATAAGGAGCATGGGGGGGAGTGGGGGGGGGGGGATAGCCACGTGCATCAATGCGTGTGCTGTATGGTTATTAAAGCATGAACACTGAAAGAGAAAACTGTGTGCATGCATTAGTCTTCTTGACCAAATTCCTCATGCCACTGGTTCATTTGCTGTACGTCAACATCACAGAGAGATGGTTGTGAGTTCTTCAATTCGTCTTCTACAGTTGTCCTGGTAACCGGCAGTTCCAAGAGTCTTTCTGGGTTTAGAAAATCAAAGGTGATCTCAATGGCCCCAGGTTCGTGAGGATCACATGGCACCAACATTTCCTGTCCTGACTTGTTGCCACCATCCTCTGGGCTCACAGTCACCTTGCGAAAATGAGTTGCTTTTTGCAGGGCACGAAGATATGCCATTCCACATGAGCGTGCCACCACCTTCAAATCAGACCCAGTAAAACCTGGGGTCATCTGACCAAACAGGTCAAAGTCAGTTTCCAACAGCGGTGTTTCATATCAGCAAAACTCTGTGACAGGATCTGGACTCGCTCATTTGTGCTTGGTAAAGAAAGATAGAAGCGTCGATCAAACCTGCGTCGCATGGTCCCAGTCAATAACCACGGATGTTGTGTGGCGGCAATCACCGTCACCTGCAATAACACATACTGTTAGATCACCATGAAACGCATGACTTTAGCAAAGGTGCCAGTTTTCTAGACTCAACTTTCGGAAGCCAGAGGATATGGGCTTATCTGAATTTAACTGAATGACACATACATCTATATACACATTAATACCCATCCACTTTGGCTCCTTATTCCTTCAACTCATCCATACAGGGCTTAGAGGTTAATGTGTCATCAACTTTGTGTTATTGCCAACACCAGCAATGGTCTTACTGCCTTTATTCTTTAACACTTGATCAACTCGCTTTGGAAATGACCCCCCCACCCCCCCACCTTTTTTTTTGGGGGGGGGGGGGGGGGGGGGGTTGAAATTCTGGACTTTTCAATAAATCTGAATATTGGAAATCATTGTTTGAATTGGGAAAATTGGTAAGGTTGTCTGCTACATGTTAGCTGTTGTGCATGAGAATCGCATGACTATCCTGAGTGGGTTGTCATGCAGAGGTTTTTTTTATGGTTTCTCATCTTATGTGACTTTTGTGATGGACTGGGCATTAATTTAGCTAAGTGAATAAAGAAACACACAATTTTCAGAACATCATACAGCCAGCAAGTTTCTACCAATGTTAAAACTCAATATAGTTTTGTGTTGTTCTTCATATCAAGATGAATTTAATAGAACTCATACAGCTGACCTATAAACTGAGGTGTTCTGTGGGTCAGCTGCATAACGTGTGTGTCTGTGTGTTTAGTTTGACATTTCAGTTTACTTGAAATCATATTGGGAAAAAATAATGTGGGTGTCATCATGCAGCAGTTGACTAGGGGAAAGAAGTTCCTTAACTGACACTTGAAAAGAGTTTAAAAAGTTTTCAACCATCGCAACATCTTCATCAGTAAATGCAAAATAATGTTTACAAACATCCACTCTCTTTGTAGATAATTTGATAATGCATTGAAAAGTGTATGGGTGTGTGCCTGTGTTTATATTTAAATACATCTTCAGTCTCACCTGATTTTCTCCAGATAAGTCCATCAGCTGAGAAATCAGTTCATCTCTGACCTTCCTAGTGATGCTGCCTTCAGTGTCCCCATCTCGGGGACACAGCATCTCCAGGTCGTCAACACACACAACACACGGCTGGTTCTGGCGAGCATATTTGAATGCATCCTTCACTCTCTCCACACACAGCTCATTTCCCTCAAAGCGGCTGATCAAGTCAACTGTTGAGAAACGAAACACGGGACAGGATACAGTGCTTGCAATAGCGCTCATCAACATGGTTTTACCCGTACCAGGTAAGCCATAAAAGAGAAATTCTTTCTTAACACGTGTCACACTGTCCGGAAAGCCAGGGAACAAAAGAGGCAGCACCACATTCTTCCACAAAAAATCCTTCACCTGGTTCATGCCCTTCACATCCTCAAGGCTGCACTCACAAGGCAGGTAACTGAAACTTTGCACAAACTCAAGTCCTTCCACATTGGGCCGAGCTTTATCAAAAGCGAAAATGGGAGGGACATCTTCCTTGGCATCCAGCTTGGCTTTGATGAGCTGAACTCGGTTCAAGT